>SKCR01020802.1:0-194508 GCA_019454045.1 Zanthoxylum bungeanum
CCCCATATTACCCTGAGACCAAAATCAGCCGTCACAACAGTTGGCGCCGTCTGTGGGGAACTTCACAAAAGGCAGTTCACGTGATAAACAAATGGCGGAGGGCGGAAATCACCAACCAGGAGGTCCGGCAATGGACTGGATGAAAAAGATGGAAGATAGGATGAGGTCCTATGATGGATCGACTAGAAAGAGGAAGGAGGGCAAACAACGAGAAACCTGAAACCGGGACCGGACAGAGGAGGAGAGAGGGAAAGAGGGAAAAGAGTAGTAGATGTAAGCGAAAACGAGGGACCCAGAAAGAGAGGCCCTATGGGATAAAGATCTGAAGTGGTAGGAAGAGAGCCACGATCAGAAGACCATGGGAAGAAGAAGAGGAGGAACAATCACCCGACCCCTCCTCCGACAGATTTTACAACTCCGAGAGGGAAGATATAGAAGTAACAACGAAGACGTACAGGAGAACTCGGCCCTTAAAGAACGCCACGCCGGAACACAGGCGAACAGAGGGACACAGAAGGCGACACGGGGGCCAACCCGTGAAATAAAGTCTTGGTGAGAAAAGAGATGACAGATGGGAGAAGGCCTGAAGACGGCGCGGGAGACACCCGAGGCGAGGAAGAGGGGTCTCCCTTTACGGAAGAGATAAGGTCAGCCACTTCTCGAAGTGATTTAACATGCCGACCATGGCACCATACAAAGGGCCACTCCGAACCCAAAATCCCACATCGAAAACTTTGTCCTCCTGATGGAAGTACAGGGAGTAACGGGCGACGCCATATGCAAAGTATTTCCCTTAACTTTAGGTGGGCCTGCCATCCTATGGTATAGAAGTCTGGCCTCGGGGAGCATTCAGAGCTTCTCCCAACTTAAATCTCCTTGTCGATCATTGTGTCTTCCGTCTCTCGCTAAATTTGCTTTTAGTTCCCCATAACTAAACAAATTCACTATTGAAGGAGGATTACCTCGGATGTGATATCCCCATATTACCCTGAGACCAAAATCAGCCGTCAACAATTAGGTTGATAACTTGGGAGAAAGCATCCGGGAGGCTACCTCACACTTAGTGCCGGCTTTCAATGAATGCCGAGGTGATTCCTCCGGGGGAGGTTTCGAGGTATGAGGACGTATCTCCCGAGGCTCTTGTGACTGAGATGAGTTCTCAGATGGCAAAGGTAATTTTTATTTTCCTTCTCGGTTCTTGGGTCCTGATCCTCTTTACTTTATATCTTGACCCCCCCTTTTCTCTTCTTCTTCTTTTTTTTTTTGTGTAGGCCAACTACCTCATGGCCAAGAATAAGGGTCTTCTTCTGACTCTGTTGTCCGAGGGTGGTCAGGCCCAGAGGCTTCAAAATCGTCTCTCCAAAGTGGAGGCAAAACTGGCTGACCGGGAGGAGGTATTAAGAATCATGAGGCGACCGCTATTGAGAATTTCAAAACGAACAAGGCTCTCAAGGCTTGCCGCTGCGCTGGAAAGAAAGCTTGCTGATAATGCCAGGGAGGACCTGAAGGTTGCCCAATCTGAGATTGGCGTTCTGAAGGGGAAGGTAGCAAGTGCTGAGGCCAAGTTGAAGAACAAGACGAGGAGGTTGCACGGGCCCGAGATAGTCTTGAGAGGAAATAGGCCGAGCTTGAGGAGAGAGAGACCGATCTTGAGGAGAGAGAACCGAGCTTGGGAAGAGGGAGGCTGATCTTGAGACCGAGAAGGAGGCCATCCGTCTTGAGGGAGTTGGCGACTGTGCCGAGATGATACCGATGGTGCTGCCGAGTCTGAACATGGACCCTATTTATGCGGCCATTAGTTACTGCAAGGGGGATATTTCCGAGGAGGAGTTCCGGAAGTGGCTTCCTCCCTCCACTGAGGAGGTAATGGATCTCGCCCCCATTTCGGTTGTTCTGGCTTCCGAGGCTTCTCATGAAGAACGAACCGGAGGTTCCTGCAGCGGGTGATGACTGCCTTGAGATCCCTCCTCCTGTCCCTGAAGCAGAGGTTTCCCCTGCTGCCGAGTTTGAAGCCGCCGTTCCTCCTCCTGATGCCGAACCGCTTCTTCCGCCATCTGAGCTAGCTGAGGAAGAAGTTCCTGCCCCTGTGCGGGCTGAATGAGAAAGGGTAACCCTATTGGGGCCCTATGTACACATACATTAACACATATATTAATGTTATCTTTATATTTCTATCTGTTGTGTTTCATGTTTCCTTATTTGTTTTTCTTCCCTCAAATATTTTTGGCCCGGTGGGACGTACCCGATCCCATGCTGGGAGGGCTACTTGGGCCTGGGGAAGTTTTGCGTCCCCAGCCCTGAGGGCAGACGCAGTGGGACGTGGTCTGACCCCAAGCTGTAAGAATCACTTGGTCCTGGGGGAATGTTACGTCCCCAGTCCAAAGGGCAGACTCGGTGGGACATCGCCCGACCCCGAGCTGTAAGAATCACTTGGTCCTGGGGGAATGTTACGCCCCAGTCCAAAGGGCAGACTCGGTGGGACATCGCCCGACCCCGAGCTGTAAGAATCACTTGTCCTGGGGGAATGTTACGTCCCCAGTCCAAAGGGTAGACTCGGTGGGACATCGGCCGACCCCGAGCTGTAAGAATCACTTGGTCCTGGGGGAATGTTACGTCCCCAGTCCAAAGGGCAGACTTGGTGGGACATCGCCCGACCCCGAGCTGTAAGAATCACTTGGTCCTGGGGGAATGTTACGTCCCCAGTCCAAAGGGCAGACTCGGTGGGACATCGCCCGACCCCGAGCTGTAGAATCACTTGGTCCTGGGGGAATGTTACGTCCCCAGTCCAAAGGGCAGACTCGGTGGGAAATCGCCCGACCCCGAGCTGTAAGAATCACTTGGTCCTGGGGGAATGTTACGTCCCCAGTCCAAAGGGTAGACTCGGTGGGACATCGCCGACCCCGAGCTGTAAGAATCACTTGGTCCTGAGGGAATGTTACGTCCCCAGTCCAAAGGGCAGACTTGGTGGGACATCGCCCGACCCCGAGCTGTAAGAATCACTTGGTCCTGGGGGAATGTTACGTCCCCAGTCTAAAGGGCAGACTCGGTGGGACATCGCCCGACCCCGAGCTGTAGAATCACTTGGTCCTGGGGGAATGTTACGTCCCCAGTCCAAAGGCAGACTCGGTGGGACATCGCCCGACCCCGAGCTGTAAAAATCACTTGGTCCTGGGGGAATGTTACGTCCCCAGTCCAAGGCAGACTCGGTGGGACATCACCCGACCCCGAGCTGTAAAAATCATTTGGTCCTGGGGGAATGTTACGTCCCCAGTCCAAAGGCAGACCGGTGGGACATCGCCCGACTCCCGAGCTGTAAAAATCACTTGGTCCTGGGAATTTTTACGTCCCCAGTCCAAATGCAGACTCGGTGGGACATCGCCCGACCCCGACTGCTGTAAAAATCACTGGTCCTGGGGGAATGTTACGTCCCCAGTCCAAGACAGACTTGATGGTTTTATTGGTGGCTTCAACCTGCCCGTTTGACTTGGGATGGGCTGGCGAGGCGAATTTCAAAGTTATCTGGAGGTCTTCACAAAGTTTCCTGAATCCCCTGCTGTCGAATTGCTTTCCGTTGTCGGTGATGATTGCTTGGGGGATTCCGAACCGACAGATTATATTTCTTTTCAGGAACTCTGTGGCCTTCTTTTCTGAGATGGTGGACAATGGCTCTGCCTCTACCCATTTGGTAAAGTAGTCTATGGCCACGATTGCATATTTTTCCTGACCTCGTCCTTTCGGCATTGGCCCTATGATGTCTAGCCCCCACTGTGCGAAGGGCCAGGGGCTGGATATGGTGGTCAGCTGCTCTGCCGGCTGATGGTAGAGGTTGGCATTTTTCTGGCAACCTTCGCATTTCCGTGCTATCCTCACGCCATCCTGGTGCATGGTTGGCCAGTAAAACCTTGCCTCAAGGCTTTGAAGGCGATTGATCTTCCCCCGGCGTGGCTTCCGCAGATGCCTGCGTGAATCTCCCTGAGCACGTAGTCTGCTTCTTCTGGTGCTAAGCATCTTAGGAGGGGTACGGTGTATCCTCTCCGGTAGAGTACTCCTTCAATCAGGGAAAACTTGGTGCTCTTGAACTTCAGCTTCCTGGCCTCCTTTTTATCTTTAGGGGTTTCTCCTGTTTCCAGATATCTCCTGATCGGCTGCATCCATGAATCTTTGCCTTCTTCTTCTAGTACATCTACCTCTGTCTCCCCTATGCTTCTTTCTCGGAGGTATATAAGAGGGATTACCCTGGGGTTTTCTGTCCTCATTGAAGAGGCGAGTCGGGCTAGGGAATCTGCTTCGCAGTTGTCTTCTCGTCCGACCTGTTCGAAGAGTACGTTTCCCACTTTCTCCACCCATTTCTTTACTTCGGCCAGGTAAGCTACCATGGCTGGTTCTCTGGCTTGAAAGTCCCTTTCAGCTGTTGTATTGCTAGCTGAGAATCACTCCTGATCACTACGTTGTGGACCCCTACTACCGTACATAGCCTTAGTCCGGCCAGTATTGTCCTCGTACTCTGCTTCGTTGTTTGTAGTTTTGAAGGCAAATTTGAGGGCGAGCAGTATTTCTTCTCCCTTTTCACTTTTTAGTGCTACCCTGCTCCGTAGCCGTGCGAACTTGCGGATCCGTCTACAGACATTTCCCACCTGTCTTCTTCCACGGCCAAGACCTGTGGTTCCGTGAGTTCTGCTATGAAGTCTGCTAAGGCCTGCCCTCTTATTGCTGTTCTTGGGAGGTAGGAGATGTCGTGCTCGCTTATTTCCACTGACCACTTCATCAGTCTCCCTGAGGCCTCTGGCTTTTGCAAGATTTGTCTCAGGGGATAATCCGTGTATACCTTGATAGGATGGGCCTGAAAGTAGGGTCGAAACTTCCGTGCCGCAGTGACCAGGGATAGGGCAATGAGTTCGTGCATGGGGTATCGAGTTTCTGCGTCCAGCAGGGCTTTACTGACATAGTAAACCGGTTTCTGGACATGGTTGGTCTCTTGTACCAGTGCCGAGCTTACTGCGTGCTTTGAGACGGCCAGGTATAGATACAGTGTCTCCCCTGGGAGGGGTTTGGCTAGGAGAGGGGGCTGTGCCAGGTATTGTTTTAGGTGCTGGAAGGCTTCTTCGCACTCAGGTGTCCAGTCGACCCCTTTTTGAGCTTTTTTGATGACTTTGAAGAAAGGGGCACTTTCGGTTGCTCGCGAGATGAACCGGTTGAGTGCGGCGATCCTTCCTGTAAGGCTTTGTACTTCCTTAACTGTCCGGGGCGATTTCAGGTCTAGCACGGCTTGTATCTTTTGCGGGTTCGCTTCAATACCTCGTGAACTCACCATGTAGCCCAGAAATTTTCCTGAGGCTACCCCGAATGCACACTTCTCTGGATTGAGCTTTAAACTGTGTTTCCTCAGGAGTTCGAAAGTTTTCTTCAGGTCGGCCACATGGTCTCTTGGTTCTCCGGACATTGTTATCATGTCGTCGACATATACCAGCATGGTTGTGCCGATGAGCGGTTTGAAGATTTTGTTCACCAGTCTCTGGAAAGTCGCCCCTGCATTCTTCAATCCGAAAGGCATTACTTTGTAGCAGTACAGCCCTTGGTCAGTGACAAAGGTGGTCTTTTCCTCGTCCGCAGGGTGCATCTGACTTGATTGTATCCCGAGAAAGCGTCCATGAAGCTTAGCAGCCCTTGGCAGGCTGTGTGTCTACCAGTTGGTCTATATTTGGGAGGGGAAAGCTGTCTTTTGGACATGCCTTGTTGAGGTCGGTGAAATCTACGCACATTCTCCATTTTCCGTTAGATTTTTTCACCAATACCACGTGGACACCCATTCTGGGTATTTTACTTCCCGGACGAAACCGGCTTTCAGCAATTTTTCCACCTCGGTTGCTATTGCTCTGCACCGCTCCTGGTTGAATATTCTCCTCTTCTGTTTTACTGGTTTGTGTAATGGGTTCACTGCTAAGCGATGACTTACGAATTTTGGGTCGATTCCGGGCATGTCATCGGTCCCCATGCAAAAACGTCGGGGTACTCTTGTAGACATTCCAACAAGTCTTTTCTTAGGGCCTCGTCTAGACTTCCCCCTATTCTTATGCTTTTCTTTGGCCCGAATAGTTTTACTTCTTCTAATTCTTCGGCTGCTCCGAGCCGTGCAGCTTTATCGGGCCGGGAGCAGGGTCTTTCTTCGTATTTTCGTCGTCCTCGTCCCTCTGTCTCTTCTTGGTGCCTCTTTCCACGCAGAGGGTCTCTCGTGAGAAAGTGGCAAAACAGCTGCGGGCTATCTTCTGGCTTCCGCATATGATCCCGATCCCTTCCCGTGTGGGGAACTTCAATTTCAAGTAATAACAGGACATTGCGGCCTTGGTTTTCATCATGAAGGGGCGGCCGACAATGACTTGATAACTGCTCATGCAGTCTACTACAGTGAAGTTTATCATGATTGTTCGGGTTTTGGGGGCAGCTCCGATCGTCATTGCTAATTGAATTCGTCCCAGCGGGACGACCGTTGAACCCCCGAAACCGTACAGGGGGGTGTTGTCCTCGGTTAGAGCTGTGTACTCTACCCCCAGGCTCTCCAAAGTTTCTTTGGAAATTATGTCTACCGCGCTCCCAGGATCCACCAAGATTCTGTCCACTTCTGTGCCGCCGATTGTTGCTTTGATTATTAGTGCGTCGTCATGGGGGAAACTTACCCCCTGAGCGTCTTCATCGGTGAACATAATAGGTATTGACCGATTTCCTCGTGGGTTTGGGATTTTTTCTGTTTTCAGCACCTCTGTCCCCCGTGCTCGGCTATAATTCTTTCTTCGACCGTTAGAGCCCCCGGCCAGCGTTGCCCCTCCTGTGATGACGTTCACCTCTCGATTCCTCGCCCTTTGTCTGGCGGCCATGGTCTCGTGGTCGATGTAATTGTTCAGGTACCCGTTCCGGGCCAGGTCCTCCATTTGTTCCCGCAGGTCCTTACATTCATCGGTTGTGTGCCCTTTTAGATTGTGGTGTAGGCAGTAGGATTCTTGTTCTTTCTGTCTGGGGGAAACCTCCTGAGGTCGGGCTCTATTAAGAGGCCTTTCTCCCGTATCTCCATGATGATTTCCCCTGGCGGCTTGCTTAGGGGAATATACGCTTCCCTCGGACCACATGGTTTACTTGAGTTGCGGGCCCTTTTCCTTGATCCTTTTGTGCCATTGGCTTGAACTCTTTGGGTCTTGGATTGAACTTCCGGAATTCTCTTTCCGGTCGCCGATGGTCTTCTCTCTTGTCACCCTTTCTCTGGCGGTTGTCCCTCTCCGGGATATTTTTTCCTCGCTTTCTAGTAGGACGTACTTCCTGGCTACCTCCAGTGCGGTAGCGTAGTCTGGTGTCTCATGGATCCTCAGGTGGGTCCACAGTTTCCCGACCCTTAGGGCCCCTTCAGACTTTCCAGGGCTTCTTCTTGGGATTCGTACCCTCCGACCTCGAGTACAGTGTTGTGATACCTTTCAATGAAGCTTTTCAGTGTTTCGTCGTCTCCTTGTTTCATGAGCCTTAGTTCTCCTATTGTTTTTTTAGGGGTGCAGGCTCCTTTGAAGTGCCGGATAAACGACTTCTTAAGTTGGGAGAAGCTCTGAATGCTCCCCGGGGCCAGACTTCTATACCATAGGATGGCAGGCTCACCTAAAGTTAAGGGAAATACTTTGCATATGGCGTCGCCCGTTACTCCTGTACTTCCATCAGGAGGACAAAGTTTTCGATGTGGGATTTTGGGTCGGAGTGGCCTTTGTATGGTGCCATGGTCGGCATGTTAAATCGCTTCGGGAACTGTGCTGACCTTATCTCTTCCGTAAGGGGAGACCCCTCTTCCTCGCCTCGGGTGTCTCCCCGCGCCGGTCTTCAGGCCTTCTCCCCATCTGGTCATCTCTTTTCTAAACCAAGACTTTATTTCACGGGTTGTGCCCCCGTGTCGCCTTCTGTGTCCTTCTATTCGCCTGTTATTCCGGGCGTGGCGTTCTTTAAGCCCGGAGGTCTCCTGTACGTCTTCGTTGTACTTTCTATCTTCCTCCCTCTCGGAGTTGTAAAATCTGTCGGATGAGGGGTCGGGTGATTGTTCCTCCTCTTCTCTTCTTCCCCATGTGTCTTCTGATCGTGGCTCTCTTCCTACCACTTCAGATCTTATCCCATAGGGGCCTCTCTTTCTTGGGTCCCTCGTTTTCGCTTACATCTACTACTTTTTTCCCTCTTTCCCTCTCTTTCCTCCTCTGTCTGGTCCCGGTTTCAGGTTTCTCGTTGTTTGCTCCTTCCATTCTTTCTAGTCGATCCATCATAGACCTCATGCTATCTTCCATCTTTTTCATCCAGCCCATTGTCGGACCTCCTGGTTGGTGATTTCCGCCTCCGCCATTTGTCTTATCACGTGAACTGCTTTTTGTGAAGTTCCCCACAGACGGCGCCAACTGTTGACGGCTGATTTTGGTCTCAGGGTAATATGGGGATATCACCTCCGAGGTAATCCTCCTTCAATAGTGAATTTGTTTAGTTATGGGGAACTAAAAGCAAATTTAGCGAGAGACGGAAAGAACCATGATCGACAAGGAGATTTAACGTGGTTCGGTGGATTTTTTGATCCGACCTACGTCCACGGACAAGAACAGGATGGTACTTTTTATTACTAAACCACTTCTCGGGACTCTTCTTTGTTTTTACAATCAGAGCTTGATGATTCTTTTTTTTAGATGCCTTTTACATATGCTCTAATACCTTCTATTTATAATAATACAGAAATCAGACTCCTATTGCACAAGAAATCCTATTTGAACTCAATCTTCTCTTCTTGTAAGGATTCTTTGCCTAATACTGCTTGCTTTCTTCTTCTTCCTTCCCTCTTTGGATCTGACTCTTTCTTCTTATTGGGTATGGATAATTTGCTTATCTTATCCGTAAGAATAGGATGTCGTTATCTTGAACGCGACTTCACTGTCTGGTCGGTCTTCATGAGGTCGGTCATGTCAATCTGTTATGCTGAGAATGTTCTGCCGACCTTATAGTGCTCGGTCACCCGAACCAAAGTGGTCGGTCTCCTCATGTTGTGGTCGGGTCGGATGTAAGATCTCAAACGGTCAGGGATTTTACCTTTTGTCCTTGCTGTACTGTCTTAAATGTTGTAGTGCCTGAAAACACCATCAACATAATATATTATATATAATTTTATTATAATTTTTAATTGTTGTGTAGGTAAATTTGAACATCGGGCGAGGCATAATTGATAGCTGGAGCTCCAAATCATTTGAACAAACAATTAGCGGGTTCACTCATCTCATCTTCAAGTGTTGGAAAGAGTCCTTTATTACCAAAGGAAATGATAGCAGCTAACAGATACCATATGTGAGCTAATATGTTGATGACTGAAATAATTTTGTGGAAATATAATCAAGAATAAAAGTCAAAAAGCTAAAAAGGAAGAACAAATAAAAATAATAAAAAGGGAAGAAAAGTCCTGGTTACACCGCTGATAGGCTTTATCATTATCTTGGCTATTACTTCATTGCTCGAAAGGTCACTTCCAGCAGTAAATCAATCAAGTGGACTTGCTTGATTACAAGAACCAGTTTATAATAAAGCATTTTTCTTATTATGCAATTGCAAAATAATGTAATTGCTAATGTCTTTTTAAAATAAGTAAGAGGTGAGTACCTCTCACTATAAATATAGTTACTCGTCTTTTCAGTTTCTTCATGCTTTCTTCAGAGTTCATTTGAGAATTTTGTAGAAAGTGTCTTGTGTGATACCTTTCCTTTGTTGTAATTTCTTTTTCTTTCTTTAATAAAATTATGTGTGTTTTTATTCAAATCATGAGTAGGTAATTTCATTTTGTTAATGCATGGTGAAACTCTTAATCTTATGATATAGTTAATCTTACTTATGTTATAATATATATATATATATTATAATCTGAAGACTAATATTTAATCTTCTCTTGTATTGTGGGTGTCTTGATTCGCTATAGACAATCTCATCTTGGTTGACACAGTTAATACTTTACCCTCATATTATATGAGAGAGTGATTTAAATATAGACTAATTATCGACAAAACCATATCACCACCTTTATGGATGGTTTCATATGTTTTGACATAATTAAATCCTGAAATAAATTAACTGGGTAATAATTACAATTTATATATTATAAAAAGTAAGATTTCTCTATATTTGAAATATCAAACCCTAACCCGAGTATTTTAATTTATTGTTGCATTCTAATTTAAAAATTACCCTTCATTTCAATCATCTCATTTTTATTTTGTTACTCAAATTGTTATTTTATTTTACTAAATTTTTTCCTTGTTGATCGACCTCATACTTATCAGGTTATTTTATTACTTTAACTCTCTTATATTTGGGAGTGAAGAAATATTTTGTGAGTGTGTCAAGTTTTTGGCGACGTTGCCGCAGAATAGTAGATATAATAATAATTTAACATCGTTGCATTTGTTTTATTTATTTATTTTTATTTATTTATTATTATTTTTTTGCATCTCACATTTTCTTTCCTTGTATTTATGGATCCTAAGATGTCCTGATTGATCCTAAATGAAATTTAAACCCAGACATCCCACGTATAGACAAACCCTGTACTTAATTTATAAAGGTTACAAGAGACAGAAAACTCAATTAAAATGGAGCTTGTATTTTGCCAAAGAATTTCTTGAAACCATCCCTAACTAGAGGTTATTCCATAATTTTTTGTGAGAATCTAATTTGAGAAATTGAGACAGTTGAACGAGAAATTCAATTGAAATTTGAATTAACAAGAATTTGATGACCTTTTTAGGATCTAATCGCTACATTTATGTTTTTCTTCTTTTGTCATTTATTTTTTTCTTTTTATTTTTCACTTGTTTATTATTATTTTTCTTTTTGTAAGTATTTCCTTTTGATATTTAAAATTTTAGGCATTTAGGATTGCATGATTCATTGGTTTCGATCATCTAGTGGTAGATTAAATAAAGAGTCTTCATCACCTTCATCGTCAGTAAAAATAACTAATAACCGAGATGAAAATCCAATTGATCAGGTCAAACATAAGTAACAACATGGCGATTTTAATCATTTTAAGACACCTAGAGAGTTCATAAATCCCACTAGGACATGATCACCATCTTGCATTGGTTTCCCCCCAGATGCATCACATTTCAATTTTAAACCATGCCTCATCCAACTTTTACCCAGATTCCATGGTCTAGAATCATAAGATCCTAATCATCAGTTAAGAGAATTTAAAGAGGTATGTAATACTTGCACATACCAAAATTACAGCATAAATATAATTCGACTCAAGTTTTTTCATTTTCTTTAAAGGATAAAGCTAAAATTTGGCTGCAGAACCTTAGGTCATGATCCATCAGATCATAGGATGATTTGTAAGAGCAATTTCTGCAAAAAAAAAAAAAAAAAAAAAAAAAAAAAAAAAAAAACTCTTTCCCAATTATAGAACAAACTCATTTAAGAGGAAAATCATAACTTCCACACAAGAGTCGGGGGAAACACTTACTAATGTTAGGAGAGATTTAATTAAATGTTAAATGTTTTTCCACATTATGGGTCTGAAACATGGGGGTTGGTTTCCTACTTCTACGATTGTTTAATACCCCAAAGTAGACAAGTAATGAAAAATGATGTGCAATGGTGAGTTTAGGGATAAAAATTCTGGTTGGAGAAACCATCCAAACTTCAATTGGAGGAATGAAGAAAGATTTTCTAGGTGAACAAGTTCCATTTTCTCAATTGATAATACATTGAAATACAAAGGCTCTAGTTGTCCAACTATTTCATGTATTCTTAGCAATTATAAAATTGAACTTGCATTGCTTGATCTTGGAGCTAGTGTCTGTTGGACAATTATGACCCATAGCATCACTATTTGTAAAAGACATGGTGTTCTTGTATAAATTAACTATGTGACAAAGGAAATTGCTCTTTTATCATTTGTAATTGGATTACTTGGATATATAAATGATAAAAATCCTTATGATTAGTTCCGGATTAATAAGATATGAGACAATATTAATCCACGAACGGTTTAATCATTAAATATCCCTAGTCGTAGTATTATCGAGACTGGATATCGATAATGTGGAATAGACTAGTATTACACTTATGCGCGTTATGGAAGCTTAACGACATAGTTCTCATATATTTAAGTATTGGATACTTATGCAAGTGTGATAGGAGGTTCTGTTAGCCGTTGGACCGGGAACAGCTTCGCTCTGGGTAGACCCCTCGAAATCACATTGGTAGTATTACTATTTGTCTATGGGAATCCGAATCAGGGTCGGTGTATGTGGTCTTAACCTGAGACTTGCATCGCTAATACTTGCGACAATTAGTATACTTTGGTTTTGGTCGTCCGGAGCTTTAACAGGTTCTGTGTACGCCTCTTCTGGGAATACTGAGAATCATAGTGCATTGGGTGTGATGTCAAGATGGAAGTATCACTTCAGTCATATGGAGATAATGATCACGCAGGGATACAGAACTAGTTGCAGCTATCGGGATAGTATGACTTGGTCATGATTATCCGATTATAGAGACTAGTTGCTAGTGATCCGATATATGCTTCATACGGGGCAGACACAATTCCAACCCCATGCCTAGCATGTGATATCTGATACTGGATCGTATTACGCAATACTTTGTATACTACACCTGATAAAGATTATATATTCTTCGTTGAATATTTCTGGAGAATTGGGTAGGCACGGTGCTTTGCTAGAGCCAATCATCTCTTGTAAATCGGTAAGAATATGGTACTGGTTACGCACGTGTTCGGATAGTTCGATGACCGTATTTACTGTCAACATATCTAGGGATCTCTTGGGTCGCTTCCCAAAGATTCACCGATGACATTTGACTTGAACAGAATTAATATGGGATTAAATTCATGTAGAAAAGAGAGCGCGATTAATTTGGAATTAATCGGCAAAGTAAATTTAATAGTTAAATTGGATTTTACTATTTAATTTATTTAATTGGGCTAAAATAATATATCGGATATATTAATTGAAATTGGATTTCAATACGGAATTAAAATTGGATTTTAATTCAAGCGAACGAATTAATTTAGAATTAATTCGTAAGCGACTTTCGTAATAATTTTGCTAGGTATTATTATTTAAATTAAAGTGGATTTAATTACGTCACAATGAAAAATTCGTTTAATCGGATTAAACGAACCCGAGCCCAAAGTGTGTTGTGTAAGCCAACTTGAATTTTGAATTTAAAGTGGTGGGACACACTTTACTTACATCACTAGTCACTATTGGTGATGGAAGTAGTTGGGCTTTGTTAAATGTTGCATTTAACACACAACACACATGTTTTGTATAGGTTGGACTTACTATTCACCTTCTCCCTTTTACTTTCTCTCTTGGCCTAATTACTTCCCTTTGGAAGGGAAAATTTTCTTTCAAATTTGTTTCAATTTTTGGACAAAGCTAGCACTTTGGGAGTTAAAGAAAGGTGATAGGGAAACTCAACCAAAAGTTTGGAACTCAAAAGGAGGGCTTGGAGCTTCTACATCCATGGAATTTTTGAAATCCTAAAACCGATCAATGTAAGTTAATTCCGCAAACTTTACTTGATTATTCACACACAAATCATTGTTTAGAGATCCTTGGCATGTGTAGGACACTAACAATGGTATCAGAGCCACCTAAACTTATTTTTAAATTCTAGGGTTCTAAACTTTAATTTGGGGATTTTATGCTTGGAGTGTGAAAATTCTAAATTGGTTGTTTGGTTGTGTTTGGATGATGATAATTGGATTTGCGCATCATTGGATTTGTTAAAAATTGATTAGATTAATTTTCCCAAAATTCACATGCATGGCCGAATGGACTTTGAGTATTGGATGGTCAAACAATGGTATCAAAGCCACCTAAACTTATTCACGTACTTTGAGTATTTATTCTTAAACGAGTTGGACTCGCACAAATCAAATCGTTGTTTGAACATTGGATGGTCATTAATCAATGATTAATTAATTAGATTAGATTGATTGACAACATGCTTTGTGTGAATACTTGGATGTATTTATTGAATAATGTATATCATATGGATATTAGATGGGTGGAGACAATTTTGGAAATTGTTGTAAGTATGGTACTTATTTATTTAAATTGGACCTGCGTGACCAGTCTTTCATCTCCTCATCTCTTTGTATTTCTCTTCTCACCAATTCCCCTCAATGCAAATGAGGTTTCTTTTAGTGTATATAATTGGGTAGAAGTTTGTATACTGCTAGCGGAAGAGAGGAAAAAGAGTGATTTGTTCTAGATACAAATTATATTATATATCCATCCGCATATCATTATTAATTTATTCGCGCCTTATTATGCTTTTAGAATGCATGTTTAAGGGTGTATGATGAGACCTAATCAAAGATAATAAATTGGTTGCCAATTTACGCGAAAAAACCACATTAAATATTAAGCAATTTTCCTTCCATTGAGTGGTTCTTTCTCAAGATCCAAGATTGGCATTGGTTTGTTGGCCAAAGTCAAGATCATTGTCCATCGCGGATGTGTTTGAACCATGAAATCTTTGTTATATATCGCATGTCTTGGGCAATTGTGACTTGTTGGCCAAAGTCAAGGTCACTTTTGTACATAGACGTGGATTATGAAGCTTTCCCACTGTCAATGGGTCGCACTTAACTGGAATCATTAAGCTTGTTGAGCCAAAGCCAAGGCTTAGTTGATTCAGAGGAAAATGTTAAGATGATATATTGGATATATGTTTTGGACTTGGAGGTCCACCTACCGGATCTAGGAATTGGATGTGGTCCAATTGATCTTAGAGATCTACCTAGTTAAGTTTCATACAGCTTGTTGGCCAAAGTCAAGGTTGTGTGTTATTTAACGGGATCCTAGCCCACTAGGAAACTGGGTTTCCCGAGTACTCCACAGAGGGTTAGAGGCTCGCCGAAAAATAGTGGGAGGCCAGTATTAAATTTGTAATTTCGTTTAATACTTGATAAACGCGCTCTTTTATTTTATTTATCGTTGTTATAAATTTATTAGTTGGACTAATTTTGAATATTTCTTTTTTTAAACAGTTAGACTGTACAAGACACTACTCCACTTGTAGTTGGTTATATAGTTGGACTATAGTAACCATTGCATTTTGAGTGTACCCGAAATCGTTGATTAGATAGTTGGACTATTGCAATTGAGATGGCTGGAAAGATTAGCATTAGGGACATCATCATGGGCAATAATGTCTTTAACGGCTTAAATTTTCCAGATTGGGAGATGAATCTCAAGATAGTCCTAGGAGCCAAGAAGTTACTCTATGTCATAGAGAAACCTCTCGGGCCTGAGCCCGGAGTTGAGCAAATAATAGTGCATGAGCTTTGGAAGACTCATCGTGATGATAACTTTAGTGCTCAATCTGTCATGCTTGCCGCAATGACTCCTCATTTTGTCGTCAGAACAAAGGATTGGATCCTTATAGTATGATGTTGAAATTAAAGGATCTTCACAGATCTAACCTTAGATCTCAGAGGTACGAATTGCAAAAGAAGCTCTTTTGCTCACATATGTCAAAGGGTACATCTGTCGAGCACCATGTGTCGCAGATGATTACTGACATCGAACAGCTAGGTTAGCTGGGCACAACCTTCAAGACCGAGACTTCCATAGATTTAATCTTACAGTCTCTGCCCGACTGCTGGGGCAAGTTCGTCATAAACTATAACATGATGAACCAAGAGAAGACTCTTGGAGAGTTAATGGCGATGTTGAAAGATGCAGAGCCAGAGCTTCTGAAGGGCAAGATGCGCGAGACGTACCTTACTTCGATATCCCAGATGGCCAAGGCTTGGCCGAAGGCTTCTAGGGGTGTGAAGAAAAGGAACAAAAATGTCAAGGCTAAATCATCATAGTCTTCTGGGAAGACCAAAGACATATCCCAAGACGTCTGCCTACACTGTGGCAAACGGGGTCACTGGAAGCGTGACTTCCGTGAGCACAAGGCGGAGTTGAATGAAGTGAAGATATACAAGGCTCTGACTTTAGGTATGTTTGTTATAAACATATCCACTACTGGTTTTAAAAATTGGATTTTTGATTCTGGATGTGGTACTCACATATGTACTGATGTGCAGGATCTGCTAATTAGCAGGAGAATGGCTTCAGATGAGATCGACCTACGAATCGGAAACGGGACGAGAGTCTCTGTTTTGGCCGTTGGGACCTATGTTTTGAACCTGAAAATTTGGATGGTACCAAACTAGAACCCATTCCTGAAAATTTGGGGATGCTAGGCATAATTAAATGTTTGGGATGGTACCAAACTAGAACCCAAATCAGACAAGTGCCTATTTGTAATTGGTTATCCTAGGGAAATCAAATGATATTGTTTCCACAACCCATAAGAGAATAAAATATTTGTTGCTCTCTATGCGGTTTTCCTTAGAGGAATTCCTAAATGCAATGGTAAGTGATAGGAAAGTAGAACTCGATGAAAATCTGAGTAATACTATTCCAAGCACCGATCCCCTCACGGAACATGAACAGTTCATTAGGGATGAGACTTTTCCACAATCTTCTAATACACAAGAACCACGTAGGTCGGAGAGAGTCAGAAAACAACCTTAGAGGTATGGGTTTCTGATCTCACCTCATGAGATATTAATATTATTTAGGATAATGAACCGGCTACGTATAAGGAAGTGATACAAGGTATCAACTTCATTTTATGGCAAGGTGCCATGAAGTCCGAAATGGATTCCATGTATACCAACCAAGTTTGGACACTAGTTGATGTACCAGAAGGCATTGTGCTTATTGGTAGCAAATGGGTCTTCATGGTGAAGACAGACATGGATGGCAACATACAAACATACAAAGCTAGGCTTGTATTGAAAGGGTATCGTCATCAACATGGTGTCGATTACGATGAAACCTTTTACCCGTTGCCATGATTAAATCCATTCGGATAATGCTTGCTATTACTGCATATTTCAATTATGAAATATGGCAGATGGACGTCAAAACCGCTTTCCTTAATGGAAACTTTTTGGAGGATATTTATATGCAACAGCCTGACGGTTTTGTCGTGCCAAAATATGCAAACAAGATTTGCAAGTTAAATCGATCCATTTATGGATTGAAGCAAGCATTACGTTCTTGGAACCAACGTTTTGATGTGATCATATTACAATATGGTTTCATTCAAAACGAAGATGATTCTTGCGTATATAAGAAGGTTAGTGGGAGCGCACTGACAATGATTTTCCTATACGTTGATGATGTATTGCTTCTTAGCAATGACATTCACACACTAAAATCGGTGAAAGCTTGGTTTTCATTAAAATTCTCTAGAAAAACTTGGGAGAAGCAACATATATTCTATGAATAAGGATCTACTGGGATAGATCTAAAAGTTGTTGGCACTCTCTGAGAATTCGTACATGGACAGACATGTACGTGAACTGGTGTCTCATATGCTTTAAGCATCTGTAGTCACTATCAGGCCGATCCAGGTGATGGTCACTGGATTGATGTTAAGAACATCTTAAGTATCTTAGAGCAACTAAGGATGCTTTCTTAATAGATGGAGATGGAGAACTTGAGGTGACTGGGTTCACCGATGCAATTTTCGAAACTGATAAAGACGACTGTAAGTCGCAATAAGGGTACATATTTTGTTTAAACAATGGAACAGTGAACTGGAAATCTTCCAAGCAAGATATTGTTGTCGATTCAACAATAAAAGTGAAATACATTGCTGCGGTTGAGGCAGCGAAAGAAGCATTTTGAATCTATAAAATTCCTAATTGGATTAGGAGTAGTTCTGTTAGCAGCTGAGCTGGATTACAACATAGGCTAAGGAAACACAGTCTCATAAATGATCCAAGTATGTACTTCAACCGTTTCATCTGATTCGTGAGATCACACATCGTGGCGATGTGAAGATCGAAAAGATCATTTCAGATGATAACCTTGCATATCCGCTGATGAAAGCTATATCTCAACAAACGTTTGAGCGACCCGTACATAGTTCAAGTGTTGGACACTTGAGTGATTGGCTATAGGCCAAGTGGGAGATTGTTGGACAATTATGACCCATAGCATCACTATTTGTAAAAGACATGGTGTTCTTGTACAAATTAACTATGTGACAAAGGATATTGCTCTTTTATCATTTGTAATTGGATTACTTGGATATATAAATGATAAAAGTCCTTATGATTAGTTCCAGATTAATAAGATATGAGACAGTATTAATCCATGAATGGTTTAATCATTAAATATCCATAGTCGTAGTATTATCAAGACTAGACATCGATAATGCGGAATAGACTAGTATTACACTTGTGCGTGTTATGGAAGCTTAACGACATAGTTCTCATATATTTAAGTATTGGATACTTATACAAGTGTGATAGGAGGTTCTGTTAGCCATTGGACTGAGAACAGCTTCGCTATGGATAGACTCATCAGAATCTCATTGGTAGTATGACTATATGTATATGGGAATCCGAATCGGGGTAGGTGTATGTGGTCTTAACCAGAGACTTGCATCGCTAATACTTTCGTCAATCAGTATACTTTGGTTTTGGTCGTCTGGAGCTTTAACAGGTTCTGTGTACGCCTCTTTTGGGTTTACTGAGAATCGTATGTATTGGGTGTGATTTCAAGATGCAAGTATCACTTCAGTCATATGGTGATGATGATCACGCACGGATACAGAACTAGTACTCTTGAATGCTGCAGCTATCGGGATAGTATGACTAGGTCATGATTATCCGATTACAGAAACTAGTTGCTAGTGATCCGATATATGCTTCGTACGGGGCAGACACAATTCCAGCCATATGCCTAGCATGTGACATCCGATACTGGATCGTATTATGTAATACTTTATATAATACGCCTGATAAAGATTATATATTCCTCGTTGAATATTTCTGGAGAATTGGGTAGGCACGGTGCTTTGCTAGAAGCCAACCATGTTTTGTAAATCGGTAAGAATGTGGTACCTGGTACGCACGTGTTCGGATAGTCCGATGACCGTATTTACTGCCAACACATCCAGGGATCTCTTGGGTCGCTTCCCAAAGATTCACCGATGACATTTGACTGACCGGCGTAAACACACGCGTATAACGCAAGCGCACGTATCGTTCAAGTAGTATAAAAAGTATCGATCCCACGAGGACTTAATACCTAAGCTATTAATTTTATGAGGTCAAATGATTACTAGTATCTAACAGGTTGTTTGATTGAATTGAAATGGTGACGATTCTAAATTTAAAAACAAGTAAATAAAATTGTTCAAAAGTAGGTTTTAAGAAAATTCAATATTAAAAACTATCTAGAGTTGTGATTTCTTCCAATATTATTTAAAAATGAAGTGGTTATCTTAAAGTTGGGTAACATATTGATTTATTAACCTGGAACACTAAATTATGTAAAAGCCTCTTCCGATGGTCAATTATAAATACCTAGTATAATCCAATTGAACCATATGTCTATGTCAACCAAATTACCTAGATTCATTAAGATTAAGTTCCAATTTGGCTACCCCCGCCCGACAGGTATATTCCTATCCTGTAAGGAAATCTATTAAAGGGTTATCTATCCTCAAGGAAGATCGTGGGCTATTGAGTCTAAGGTCTTAAACTTAAAATCCCTATGTCTAGTTCATTTTAAGTTTACCTAGTCAATTTTATTAGTGGCCAGTTAATAAAAAGCATTAAGATTAAGAATCAATAAATAAATCTTTATATTACCCAAACTATAGTCTAACCCCTTATAAACCGGTGATATTGGTATTTATCACAACCCTAGATAACTAATTTAGTTATGACACATAGCTAGGGCTAGTAAAAACTTAAAAGTAAAAGCCATAAAGTAAAAATGCGGAAAAGTAAATGCGGTAAAGTAAATACTGAAAAGTAAATAAATTAAAATGCTAAGGTAAAAGAAATTACTTTTACTATTTACTATTTTAGATATCTCCCATAAAATAATATATAAACTTGTGATAATATTACCAACCAGCCATATAGGCGGTAACCTGATTAAGTCAAATTAAGTCCAACCAGCCATTAAGGCGGTAATATTTGTCCATAATCCAGCCATAAAGGCGGAACTAAAATAAACCAGCCATAAAGGCGGAACCAAAATTAACCTGCCATATAGGCGGAACCAAAATTTAATTACCAACCGACCAATCTGGCAGTATCCTTGATTAGTCAGGTTTAAACCAGATTAAAATGAATTGCCAACCGACCAATATGGCGGTATCCTTTTTAAGTCAAATTTTAAATAGTGAATATATTATTTTTAAGGGAGATTAATCTAAATAGCAATAGTAAAAGAATTACCTTTCACCATAGCAGAGGGAAGTTACCTCATCATGGTTGAATAGTAAAAACTGAAAAAATAAAGAAAGTAAATTACTATTATTACAGAACGTAATTAAAATTTAATTACAAAACTTAAATTAAAAGAAACTAAAGAGAAGACTCCCTAATTACATCAAAAAAATGAGAGAGAATGGTACAACTGAAACTGAAATCTCGAGCTAAATTTATAGGCGCGGATAGGCTTCGGGCGTCGCGACGTCAAGGGTTATAGCGTCGTGACGCTGGAACAGTTAGGCGTGGCACGTTGAAGGCTTGACATGTGGCAATTCGGATAAGGAGATAAGGCGACACGTGGCGAGGTGGCTGAGAGCTCAATTATTATGCTGACGTGGTGAAATGGACTGTCGGTCCCGTAGGATTGCGACACGTGGCAATGCGTGATTGGTTGATGATGACGTGGCGGTGAGGTGGCACGTTGACTCGGTCAACTGATGATGTGTGATACTGATGTGGAGTGACACATGGCACACATGGCAATGGTGATTGTCGGCACCGTAGGATGATGACACGTATCACGGCGCACGTTAGCATATCGGCTGTGATGGTGACACGTGGCACGTCACACGTTAGCAAAGTCAAACTTCTCAAATTCTGACCCGTTGACCCAGCGCACGTTAGCAGCTCTGGTGCATGTTAGGCGTCGCGACGGGAAGGGCTTACGCGTAGCGACGCACCCAAATTACCAAAATGCCCATTTTTCCAATTTTCACTATTTTTCTCCAAATCACCTCCATAATGTCCTGAAACTTTATTTATCTACAAAATAACACAAAACACATCAAAATATTCACAAAACTCAAGAAACTATACAAAATATTAGGTTAAATGAGTGGGAAATAGTGATAGAATTACCACTCATCATTGACTCGAACAGAATTAATCTGGGATTAATTGCGGTAAGAATTTATCTGGGATTAAATTCGTCTAGAAAAGAGAGCGCGATTAATTTGGAATTAATCGTCAAAGTAAATTTAATAGTTAAATTAGATTTTACTATTTAATTTATTTAATTGGGCTAAAATAATATATCGGATATATTAATTGAAATTGGATTTCAATACGGAATTAAAATTAGATTTTAATTCAAGCGAACGAATTAATTTAGAATTAATTCGTAAGCGACTTTCGTAATAATTTTGCTAGGCATTATTATTTAAATTAAATTGGATTTAATTATGTCGCAACAGAAAATTCGTTTAATCGGATTAAACGAACCCGAGCCCAAAGTGTGTTGTGTAAGCAACTTAAATTTTGAATTTAAAGTGGTGGGACCCACTTTACTTACATCACTAGTCACTATTGGTGATGGAAGTAGTTGAGCTTTGTTAAATGTTGCATTTAACACACAACACACATGTTTTGTATAGGTTGGACTTACTATTTATCTTCTCCATTTTACTTTCTCTCTTGGCCGAAATGCTTCCATTTGGAAGGGAAAATTTTCTTTCAAATTTTGTTCAATTTTTGGACAAAGCTAGCACTTTGGGAGTCAAAGAAAGGTGATAGGGAAACTCACCCAAAATTTTGGAACTCAAAAGGAGGGCTTGGAGCTTCTACATCCATGGAATTTTTGAAATCCTAAAATAGATCAATGTAAGTTAATTCCGCAAACTTTACTTGATTATTCACACACAAATCATTGTTTAGAGATCCTTGGCATGTCTTGGACACTAAAAGTGTCAATATGCTTCAATTTTTTTATTTGCCAACAACTTAATATTGGTGAGTTAAAACCATCTTCAACTACTCTTTTACTTACCAATACATCAGTTAAGGTACCGAAAAGAATTATGGAAAATGAGTTATTACAAGTCGATAAATTCATATATCCAATGGATTTTATTATCTTAGAAATACAACCTGTAGCAGACAGTTACAAGTCAATTTTCGTAATATTTGGTCGTCCATTTTTAGGAACAACTAATGCTTTAATTAAGTGCATAAATGGAATCATGAATTTTTCCTTTAGCAATATGACATTGGAGCTTAATGTTTTTAACATGTGCAAGTAACATATGATGAGAATTGTGAAAATGAAAATGGAACTAATTGAACCAATTTTGGAAGAACATATTCAAGGCAGTGAATTTGACCCTATGGAAATCCGTACCACTAATTTTATTGAATCAAATATGTAATTAGATTCAGATATTTCTAATGATTTTTTTTTACTTGATTCTACACAGGTACTAGAAGATGATGGAGAGAAATAAAATTTTGAGGAATTAGGAACACTTGAATAAGAAAAATAAGTGGAAGCACCCAAATTGGAATTCAATAACTTTGCCTGAATGAGTGAAATATACTTTTCTTAGAGATAAACAAACTTACCATGTGGTAATTTCTTCCTCCCTTACAAACGATCAAGAAGATAAGTTATTTGTTTTGAGAGAACATAAATAGGGAATCAGATGTATTTTTAAAGATAAAAAAGGCATTAATCCTTTAAAATGAACATTATAACACATTTTAAAAAAATGCCAGGACACGTCAACAACCAAAAAAAGGTTAAAACCCTTATATGAAAGAAGTGGTTAAAACAAGAGCCTTTAAATTTCTTGATTCATTCATCTCTTACATGTCTAGTTTAGGGAAAAACATCTATACTGAGAAACATAGAGCTAAATAATCAGGGGGTGTTTGTTATAAATGAGCACGCTCGATGTGCAACACTCGTTCTTGTTCTTTAGAAATGGTGTCTGCCAATCCCGATGATAAAATTCAATTCATAAGAGATAGCTTGAGTAAGGAGTCTTTAGATGATATATCATTAACTATTGAGACATATCCTAGTGGACATGTTCATAAAGTGATTTGCAATTTGCATACACAATTTCAAAAAGAAAGACAACCATACAGTCTCAGGAATCTGACTTTAAGAAACCATATTTGTCAATTGTTAAGAAAATCTGATGGGAAGCATATCCCCGACCCATAGAAGGTGTTCAAGCCGTTACTAGACGTAAAATCAGAAGAAGTTGTGAGCCACAATCACAACTAACAGTATATATTGTTACAATTTATTGTTTTTATTTCTTTTACCTTAAATTATTATTTCGATTTAATTCAATTTACTATTTTGATCTCCTTTACTTTAATATTTATGGCAGCATCTAACCTTTTGACTTTCACAATCTATTTTATTATTCATCTGATAATTGTTATTTTACAAATACTAGTGTCTTTATTACTCATCTTTTTTTAGGATCTATAAATACGGCTGGTCATTTCTCTCTTCGACACATCCAAATAAGAGAGAGAGTAAAAATGAAGAAAATTCAAGACGACAAGTCACTAATATATTTGGATTTTATGGATCTAGCTCTAGAATTAAACTAGAATTTGTTGAGGTCGTGAAAGAATTAGGTAGAGTAATGGCGGAAAGAAACATACACTTAGTATTTGGCAATGGCACCATGGATTTATGGGATGTGTTTCAAAGGCCGTGCAAGAATGAGGCAGTCAAGTTTTAGGAATCATCCCAAAGACTTTGGCAAACGGAAACTTTATTGGAAAATCAAATGGAGAAGAATACATTGTCTCAGATCTGTTTGAAAGACTTACTGAAATTATTAATCATGATGATTTTTTTATTGCTTTACTAGGTGGGCTGGACACATTGGAAGAAATATTAATAGTTCTGTCATGGAAAAATTTGAAAATTCACCAAAAACCTATTGGACTACTTAATGTAGATATTTTTTAATTTTCTTTTAGTAGTTCTTGAGGATGCTAAGACTCAGGTTCATTTCGAAATCGGCAAAATATATTGTTCTTAACGCAAGAAAAGCTGATGAAATAATTGACCAATTGGTAGCCTATGAACCAAGAATCTATCTAATTCTTTCTAAGTTAGAATGGTCAGATGACGATCGTGGCAAGAAGCGTAGAGTGGTCTTGAATCTTAATCTGTAACTTTTTTAAATAGTAATATTAGTGATTCAATTGTCTTTTTTCATGCTAACTAGGTGATGTCTTCTAAACTCCATTTCTTCTTATTCAGACATTTCGGACAATGTCTCAATTTGGTTGGGGGATAGTTCACTAGATAGTTTTCGTTCTTGTATTTTTTTTTAATTTTTTTTTGTTACTATTTTTTGTAAAAATAATCAAGTTGTTTTTGCTTTGTTGTTGTTTTGTGTGTAAAAAAAAATATTTTGTGTTGATTTTCTTTTGTGTTTTTATTCAAAAAACACTATATGCAAACTGACGATAAATTTTTTACTAACCAAATGGAATTGTTGTTCATAAATGGTAGTGTAAGGAGTTTTCGCTCCTAAAACGCATCTCAATGTGTTTCGTAACAAGTTATTTTTGTTTCTTTCTTTTTAAATCATTCAAATTTGTGAATTCTCCATAATATTGATTAAGTTTGATTTTCATATGCTCATTTGACATATATTATCAACATACACGGTAACATATGATTATGGGTTGTAAGTGAAAATTTTATAATATTCAGTTCTCTAGTTTTTTGGAGGTAACACCTAAAGGCGTTGGAATTTTTATTCTTTAATTCAAAAAAAAAACCAAGGTTTTACTTTGTAATCGGACATCTTGCCTCCGTAAATAGTGATTTTTCGTGTAAAATGGTAGAGCTTGAGTTAGTTGAAATTATAAAAAGTATGAATTCTCTATATTTGAAATATCAATAGTGGATCATCTAGCCTTAGTATTTTAATTTATTATTGCACTCTAATTTAAAAATTGCCCATCATTTCAATCAATTCAGTTTTTTTTTGTTACTCAAATTGTTATTTTATTTTACAAAATCTATTCCGTGTGGATCGACCCCGGACTTATTGGTTTATTTTATTGCTTCGACACTCTTATACTTGGGAGTAAAGAACCACTTTGTGAGTGTGTAGTGTGAATCATCAAAAATATGAAACGCAATAACTCTTTTTGAATCATCCATGCATTATCGATCCAATGACAAGTAACACTCATGTATGAATGTGATTGCCAATGGTCACTCCAAATGTCACTATAAATTGAAACACGTCCTTTATGTGATTTTAAAAAATCATTTAAATTTTTTTCCATGAATAACTAATTCAAGAATTTTACGTTTACATGTATTCCTAGCAACTCTACATGTAGTATGATTAGCAATTTTATGCATTAAATCATTAAATATTAATTTTCACCAAAACTAATGCTAAGTGTTTCATGGAGATAAATTTAATCAATTCTTCTTTAAAATATGCATCAATATATTTGAATAATTAACTACTAGAAGATGAAGAATCATGTCTATGACCAGAAGTTTACCTCCCTATTTGTTGTTGGGTTTTGTCAATCCCCATCTCTGTTGGATGATGATTCATTACGTGGGTTGTCAAGCTTCCGTATCCAATGCTATGTTTATACATTGCTCCACAATAATTGTAGACATCATTCTTTTCACCAACATTATTTATTATTATATGAAAATATTTTGTTAATATATCAGACCCTCAAGTCTTGAGTTGACGAGCACGTCCGGTAGAGACGTTGCTCTCTTCAGTAGGGAATTGCTCCTCTTCTTCATTCATGAATATAACAACAATATTTTGTGATAACCTTACCATTTTTTTTAAGTAAATTAAGAAAATTCACAACTTAAGAATTGAATTAACAAATGAGAGATTGAAGAATAGAGACTTTGAGAGATTGAAACTGAGATTGAGAATTTAGAATTGAGAGATTGAAAGAATTAAGAATAGAGAGATTAATAGAATTGAGGGAAATTGAGTGAGTCTAAAAATTAGTTTTAGGGGATATATATATATATATATATATATATATATATATTATAGTTTTATTATGCTAAAAATACCCTCAAATTATAGTTGTTATAAAAGATAATTTTGGATTTCCTTATAAATATTATTTGTTTTAATTAAAAACAAAAAAAAAAATTTATTGGAAACCCATTGCCCGTTGAGCAAAGGGAAAATGGGATTTCAAATTGCATTTCAAACCCTAAAACCGATTTCAAACCGGAACCTTATATTTCCGGTTTAGAACCATTGGAACCCTTGATTAGGCGTTTCCAAATTAAATATAACCGTAATCAAACTGGTAGTGCCTAATTCGGTTACGGTTTACCCTAAATGAACCGGTCAAATTGTTTCGGCTAGTTGCAACTGCTCGGTTATGGTTCGTTTTCGGTTCCGAACTGTAACCGTGGCCTCTCTATTTACAATAATATTAAATTTACACTCAAAAGACACACACAGAGACAAAGTTAGGAGGTTTTTTTAGGAAAATATTTTGTAATTTTTAAGAGATTAATTTATAAATTTACGGTGGTATCTATTATTTATTTAGTATTAAAAGTTGGGAAAAAAAATTAACGGGTCACAAGAGGCGAGAACAAACACCATATGCATAATATAATATGTGGAACAAAAATTAGAATATGAGTGAGCGTAAGAAAATAATCATATATTATGAGATTATAATTTTATGAGAGTGTTGGTAGACGAAAATCCCCACCATAGGATGAAGTCACCCTAGGACGAAAGGAAGAACGAAGAAAAGAATGATGATGGGCCGAAGAGCGACGAAGAGCTTGGGGCGACCGGACCAATGGTTAGGGCGAAAACCCATGATGCGGTTACTCCCACGATAGTAGCAATTGGACGGTTTTCCCTCCATAACCAAGCAGTTGAGACACACAGCTCAGCGGTTACAGGCACAATCTTCCAGCTGCAGGGAGATACTGGAACCGCCTAAAACGGTTGACAAGCTTCACTATAAAAGCCTACCTATGCCAAAAGAAAAACCCCGATCAAATGAAGACTCAAATGAGCATATTTTTATTTTTCATTTCTTAGATTGTAATCTTAGGACTGTAACTTGTGTGCTTGCGCCCCTTGGAGGCTTATTAACTTAATCAAACACCTCTTGCTGGGATATTGTCTCAGAAGGTTTGAACCTTACACGCTTTTCTTTCTTCACGCATAAAAATTGCTCAAACAGTTTTTGGCGACCACAGTGGGAGAATTGGTGTAAAGAGTGGAGATGCCTCCGAAAAGAAACGCTCAAATTGGCTCAACTGCGAAGGAAGGAGGACTCGAGCAAACCAACTAGCCCAACGTTCCAGCCATAGTGGGTCAATTCGAGGGTTTGGCAGATGCTAGTCGGTACGAACCTATGAGAGAACTCAGCCCTAACGCGGTGCGCGCGTTGTTCGGTGAATTCACACAGGATGTTGTCGAGCAGGTTAGGCTCCAAAATGCACATGTCATAGATAAGTTCGTATCAACTACTAATTCGCATTATGAAAACATGGCTAAACATCTAAGCTCGTTAAACGAATTAATGGCCAAATGTGTAAACGGCGGGACGGTGCTGCCGCAGACTACGCCCCCTCTGCGGCAAGCAGTCAGGAGGCTGGTCCTAGTAATATTCCTTCTCAGGGAACCAACATCCCTACGGTTCTCAGAGGAGGAATAAGTCCTGGAGGCAATGGCCCACAATTAGGACCAAATATACACCAAGGGCCAAATATGGCACAGAATGAAGTGGTGTTGCCTCATGGTGTCCAGGCTTCTCAGGGGCAGAACCCTGATTATGTCCCACTTTTGAGAGGACCGCAACCACCGCCCATAGCTGTGCCATTTAATGGCAATGATATGCTAAGGGAGCAAATGACCGAGATTCTTCAAAACCAATTTGGTCTAGGCATACGGCCAATTCGGCAAAGATATCGGAAACCGTATCCTGATTGGGTCGATGTGGCCTATCCATGGCCTAGAAACTACAAGATACCAGATTTTTCCCTCTTTACGGGGTCTGGGGAAGTTTCTACCATAGAACACGTAGGATGATTTACCCTCTAGTGTGGGGAAGTTAATGATTTCCACAAACTAAGATTATTTCACGGATCACTGTCAGGGGTAGCTTTCTCCTGGTATGTCAATCTGCCGGCCAATTCGGTAGAAAGTTGGCAGCAGATGGAGCAACTGTTTCATGCGCAATTTTACAAGGTTGAATCTGAAGTGGCCTTAGCCAATTTGGCAAACTTAAGAAAATTGCTAGGAGAGTGGGCCGAGACATTTTTACAACGGTTTAAGGTAGCCCGAGGCCGATGTTACGTGCCTTTGCCCGAAAAAGAATTTGTGAGGATCGCTCAAGGTTGCTTAAATCTCGATCTGAAAAAGAAGTTTCAGGATCGCGAGTTTTGGGACCTTCCCCAACTTACCACCAGTGTGGTACGTTATGAGCGATTATTACGAGAAGATGAGCAAATGAAGAATTCGAGCAAATGGACATATTACATGAATATTGACTATGAAATGGGCGAAATAGATACCGAGTCAGCCGATTTATGTCTGGCCGAGTTGGTTAAAGGGAAACCTTACGTTTGCAAAACGTGGGCGGAACCCTAAGTAAGTGAAAAAAATGATAGAAATGGCAGAAACTTCTCATTTGATATTACTAAAGTCGATGCCATATTTGACCAGTTATATAAGGACAAGCAAATTAGCTTGAGCGACCGACATACGTTGCCAACAGCCGAACAGATCGGTAGTAAAAATATTGTAAGTGGCACAATGCATGGTCTCACACAACTAATAATTGCCATGTTTTTCGTAATGTCTTACAGGATGCCATAGAATCCGGACGAATCACGTTCGAGAAAAAGATGGCCGTGGATAGCGGCCCTTTTCCAAAATCGGTGGGGGTGTGACCGGCGCAAACACACACGTATAACGCAAGCGTACGTATCGTTCAAGTAGTATAAAAAGTATCGATCCCACGAGGACTTAATACCTAAGTTATTAATCTTATGAGGTTAAATGATTACTAGTATCTAACAGGTTGTTTAATTGATTCGAAATGGCGACGATTCTAAATTTAAAGACAAGTAAATAAAATTGTTCGAAAGTAGATTTTAAGAAAATTCAATATTAAAAACTATCTAGGGTTGTGATTTATTCCAATATTAATTAATGAAGTGATTATCTTATAGTTGGGTAATATATTGATTTATTAACCTGAAACACTAAATTATGTAAAAGCCTATTTTGATGGTCAATTACAAATACCTAGTATAATCCAATTGAACCATATGTCTATGTCAACCAAATTACCTAGATTCATTAAGATTAAGTTCCAATTATGGCTACCCCCGCCCGACAGGTATATTCCTATCCTGTAAGGAAATCTATTAAAGGGTTATCTATCATCAAGAAGAATCGTGGGTTATTGAGTCTAAGGTCTTAAACTTAAAATCCCTATGTCTAGTTCATTTTAAGTTTACCTAGTCAATTTAATTAATGGCCAGTTAATTAAAGAGCATTAAGATTAAGACTCAATAAATAAATCTTTATATTACCCAAATTATAATCTAACCCTTATAAATCGATGATATTGAAATACATCACAACCCTAGATACTAATTAGTTACGACACATAGCTAGGGCTGGTAAAATAAAAGACATAAAATGCTGAAAAGTAATTGCGGTAAAGTAAATACTGAAAGGTAAATTACAATAAAATAAATGCTAAGGTAAAAGGAATTACTTTTACTACTACTAATTTAGATATCTCCCATAAAATAATATATAAACTTGTGATAATATTACCAACCGACCAATCTGGCGGTATCCTGATTAAGTCAAATTAAGTCCAACCAGCCATTAAGGCGGAACCAAAATAAACCAGCCATAAAGGCGGAACCAAATTAAATTACCAACCGACCAATCTGGCGGTATCCTTGATTAGTCAGGTTTAAACCAGATTAAAATTAAATTACCAACCGACCAATATAGCGGTATCCTTTATTAGTCAGGTTTTAAATAGTGAATATATTATTTTTAAGGGAGATTAATCTAAATTTCAATAGTAAAAGAATTACCTTTCACCCTAGTTGGGGAAGTTACCTCCTTATGTGAATAGTAAAAACTAAAAAAAGTAAAGAAAGTAAATTACATTATTACAAAACGTAATTAAAATTATTACAAAACTAAAAACTAAAAATTAAAACGAAACTTAGAGAGAGAAGAACTCCTTATTTAAGTCAAAGAAATGAGAGAGAATGGTACAATGAAATCTGAAATTTCGAGCTCTATTTATAGGCGCGGATAGGCCTCGGGCGTCGCGACGCTGGAACAGTGATGCGTGGCACAATAACGGCTTGACACGTGGTGATTCGAATAAGAAGATAAGGCGACACGTGGCGAGGCGGCTAAGAGCTCAATGATGAAGCTGACGTGGCACTGTTCATGACGTCATTGGTGACATCACACTGACGTGTGGAGGGCGATTTTCGGCACCGTTAGATCGCGACACGTGGCACCGGCGCACATTAGCAAGTCCGTTGAGATGGCGACACGTGTCACGGCGCATGTTAGCATATCGGCTGTGATGGTGACACGTGGCACGGCGCACGTTAGCAAAGTCAAACTTCTCAAATTCTGACCGTTGACCCGGCGCACGTTAGCAGATTCAGCGCACGCGGGGCATCGCGACGCTGAAGGTCCAGGTGTCGCGATGCGAAAAAGACCAAAATATCCCTGCTGACGCATTTTTGTCTGGTTTGCCCGAAATTGCCTCCAGTGCTATCCAAACTTTATTTATCTGCAAAATAACAACAAAACACATCAAAACGTTCATAAATCTCGAGAAACAATACAGAACATTAGGTCAAATGAGTGAGAAATAGTGATATAAATACCACTCATCATGGTGAACATGATTAATCCAGACCTTGCCAAGGTGAACCTGCCGAAAGTCAAATTAGTGCTAGACGAAGGACAACACCGTCGTCGTCAAAGCGCTCTGGAAAGGATTAAGGAACCTTTGGGGCAAGAAGACCAGCAGAACATTTGTATTCGATGCAAGAACGACATGGAATGGATGAAAGAGTTAGAAGACATTTGCGAAAGGCCTGCAAAGAGAAAGCAATCATCATGGCAACCCCGGACCTTCGCCCCATGGTTCTATGGGGAGAATTCAAATTTCATCCAAAATGTAAGGACGTTCAGACCGAAGGTTAATCGGCCCAATGTTTGGCATTCATACCAAAAGCCACACTTGGGCCAGCGGCCAGGCATGAATTATCGCCCTGTAGACGAAATGACAAGGATGCAGTTGAGGCGGCACCAAAGGAATTATGGCCGTTTGATGCGTCGATGAGGTGAAACGAAGGCCACCTCAGGCCGTAGCCCTCGTACCACAGAGAAAACAGAAGTAACTAAAAAAATGGGTGACAACAAAGAAGGAACGGTGGTAAGTTGCAACGAACGCACTAAATTCGGCAGACGGAAACCAGACGAAACAGACGACGAAGAGCCGCCTATCATCATTCAGTTCGGCAGTATGCCGCCAGTGGTGGCTAATCATTACCTGTTGCCTGGGAAATTCATGAGAGATAACAATTGGGAAGCTGGAACAAGCGAGGACGTTTATGAGGGTGGCGAAACCGAATTTGCAGCGCTCTCAATCACAGACCGGGAGGCTGAAGAGGAAGAGATGACCGATGTAGAAGAAGAAATAGACGTCAAGAAACAATAGCAAGTCCGTTGAGATGGCGACACGTGTCACGGCGCATGTTAGCATATCGGCTGTGATGGTGACACGTGGCATGGCGCACGTTAGCAAAGTCAAACTTCTCAAATTCTGACTGTTGACCCGGCTCACGTTAGCAGATTCGGCGCACGCGGGGCGTCGCGACGCTGAAGGTCCAGGCGTCGCGACGTGAAAAAGACTAAAATATCCATGCTGACGTATTTTTGTCTGGTTTTGCCCGAAATTGCCTCCAGTGCTATCCAAACTTTATTTATCTGTAAAATAACAACAAAACACATCAAAACGTTCATAAATCTCGAGAAACAATACAAAACATTAGGTCAAATGAGTGAGAAATAGTGATATAAATACCACTCATCACACCCTCAAACCTAACATTTTGCTAGTCCTCGAGCAAAACAGAAAATAAAATAACATAAAGAAATAAAATTAACTAAGCCACTTTCGTAGGGATCACAGTTGCATTTAGCGTATGCAACAAGCCTTTAAACCCCTAGGTGTCCCTAGTGGACGAGTGTAGTCTCGTGAGGGTTTACAGCAATGATACCCACAAACATTTTACAAAAGTAAAAAGGTAGTGAAACTAATGCACACAAAAGCAAAAAGACAAGCGAAAAGAGAATAAAGAAGTTAATGACTAATCAGGTGAAACTTCTACTCAAAATTACTAATTGTTTTGTTTCTTTCTAAATTACCGAATAAGTAAATTCTCTGATTATTTTTACCATTCTTCATATACACAGCCAACAAAATATTAATCAACTCATTTTTTCCCACAACAGTCATAAGTGGAGTTGATAAGAGAGTAATATTTTTGTCCTAAAGTTCTATCAGATTTCACACCTTTTTATAGCAATGGAATAATTTTTCTGATTTTTTCTTTGATTTTTTTTTTCTATTTTTTTATTTATATACAATATCTTTCATATATGTAATGAGCTTTAGGTCGGTGACTCCCAAACCAGTTGGCTTTAGGGCACCAGGTGTTAAGACACCCCTACTGACTTAATTACTCAGACTTCATATATATATATTTTTGCAGCATCTTTGATCCATGTAACGAGCTTTGGGCCAGTGACTCCCAAACCAGTTGTTTGTAGGGCACTAGGTGTTAAGACACCCTTACAGACTTAATAACTCGGATCTCAGATTTTTTTTTTTTTTTTTTTTTTTACTCCATCACTTTTTTGAGATGCTTCCTCCAATTAAACTATAGCACTGAATATTACAAACTTTTCAATTACAACTCATGTCCGTATGTTACTATGCATGTTGATAATACCTGCCAACTGGGCATATGAAGATCCATTTTAGTTAGTGTTAAGGAGAATTCACAAATTAAATAATTCAAAAGGAAATAAACAAAAATTAACTTGTTTCGAAATAGGTTTGAGATACGTCTCAGGAGTAGAAATTCTTTACTCGGCTATCTCTTACCAATTTTACCTTTTTAGTCAAAACAAAAACACAAAAAACACAAAATATTTTTGTAATTTTTGAAAATTTTTCCATTTTTTTGTATTTTTTGAAAAATTTGGAACAAAAACAACATACAACTAAAAACAAGATATTAATCAACTAATTTCCTCCCCCAAACCTAAATGAGACATTGTCCCCAATGTCTTAAACAGTAGAAGAAGAGTTTAGAAGATAATACCTGGTTCGCTGAAATTTTACAGAAAATTAAAGGTTAAGATCCAGATTAATTCGACGCCTCTTACCACGATCGTCCTCGGACCAATTTATCTTTGAAATGATAGGGTCAACTTTTGGTTCATAGGCTATGAGTTGGTCAATTAGATCTGGAGCAGTTCTGGCAGTAAATATGAGTTCTTTTAAAGGTTTTGATATGAACCCATTTCTCCGAGCATCATCAAGAAACACACAAAGAAAATCATAAAACCCATCAACGTTGTACAGCCCAATTGGTTTCTGGTGTATGTTCAGGTTCGCCCAAGATAGTACAATAAAAATTTCCTCCAATGTGCCCAAACCACCTGGCAAAGCAATAAAAGCATCAGCACGGTTAATCATTTCTACCAGTCGTTCAGACATACCTGGCACGATTAATTCCTCTCCGTTTGATGGTTCAATAAGATTTGCCTCTGCCAAGGGTTTTGGGATTATTCCCAAAACGTGACTGCCTCCTTCCTGTACGGCCTTTGAAACGATCCCCATAAGTCCAAGATTACCTCCGCCATATATTAAGTGCATATTCCTTACAGCTAAGACTCGACCCAATTCCTGTGCTGCTTCTATGTATTGTGGTTTAGTACCAACAGTACTACCGCAAAACACACAAATGTTTTCAACTCGTCTTCTTGAAGTGGCTTCCATTTTTTACTCTGGATGTCTTCAAAAGTGCAATGATGAGTTGAATTTATAGTACCTGAAAAGGGTGAGTAAAAATAGCACAAGTATCTTCCAGATGACGATTAGTAGCGAAATAATATCGTGATAGTCAAAAAGGTCTGGACCCTGTCGGAGAAAATAAAAGAAAACAACAAAACAAATCACAATTATTAGAAAAGACAAAGAGATATAATATGTACAAGAATTTACAGCTTGATTAACGTCTATGCGTCAGGGACAAGCTTCCCATCCAATTTTCTTATAAATTGGCAAACAGGGTCTTTTTGAGTCAGATTCCCAAGACTTAACTGTTGTCTTTCTTTTTGAAATTGTGTATGTAATCTGCGAAAGTCTATGTGAACATATCCACTGGGATGCGTCTCAAGAGTCGAAGATATATCATCTAAAGACTCCTTACTCAAGCCATTCCTAATGAATTTAATTTTGTCTTCGCGATTAAAAAACATCATTCCTAAAGAGCGACAACGAGTATTGCAATTCCAACGTGCACATTTGTAACAAACACCCATTTGCTTAGCTCTTCGTTTCTTTGCATAGGTGCTTCTTCCAAAACCAGGCACATGTGAAATAAAAGAGTCAGAAGACTCACCTGCCAATCGGACTCGTGCTTCAATTACCCAACGAATGTCATTGGGAACACCATGGATCGTCAGTAGTCTCATTCGTTCCAAGCGAGCTTTGTAGACTTTCATCAGAGATTTTTGAGGGAGAGAAGGAAATTGCTTGTGAAGATTTGCGAGAGCTTCTTCCATCTTAAAATGACTTAATCTGTAAAAACTAAACACACAAAATTAAATCACACCAAATCACAATATATACAAAAATTGCATGGGTTGCCTCCCTGCGAGCGCTAAGTTTAAAGTCGTCAGCTAGACGTGACTTCTTGAACGTTAGGCTGGATCTGAAAGTGTGACACTTTCTTTTTGTCGCTCAAATGATTCTCCCCAGTAGTGCTTGACACGCTGACTGTTAACCTTGAATGTTTTGTTAGCATCAGGATCATGTATCTCAACGGCTGTATTTGGTAAAACTTTGGTGATCACAAATGGACCTGACCACCATGATTTTGGCTTCCATGGGAAGAATTTCACCCTTGATTTGTTTAACAGTACCTTCTGCTCTGGTTCCAGTTGTATGCGCACTAACTTCTCATCATGTCTTTTCTTGCCATTTTCTTTGTACAATTTGGCATCCTCAAAAGGCTGATTGTGAAATTCCTCCAATTCGTTGAGCTGGTGGAACTTTTTCTCTTATGTTGCTTGTAGTGCAAGAATTGGCTCCTTCAGTACAAAAGACACTTTATTTTTAGGCTCCATAGGCAATTGACATGTTTTAAGTTTATCAGTACAACTTTGTCTTTCATCAGAGTTCTGAATGGTACTATGTATCACATCGAGTTTGAAACATTCTTCCTTCTTTTCATCATCTGGGAAATTCATGGCCTTGAAAACATTGAATGTTACTTCTTGGTCTTGTACCCTCATGGTTAATTCTCCTTTTTGTACATTAATAATGGTTCGACCTGTAGCCAAGAATGGTCTCCCGAGGATGATTGGCACGTCTGCGTCTTCCTCCATATCAAGGACAATAAAATCTGCTGGGAAAATGAATTTGTCAACCTTGACCAGCACATCCTCAACTACGCCTCTTGGAAATACGAGCGTTCTATCTGCAAGTTGCAGTGAGACTGAAGTTGGCATTGTTTCTTCAATCTGTAATTTCCTGTAAATAGAAAAAGGCATCAAGTTAACACTCGCACCTAAATCACACAAAGCCTTACCAAAGTTATGTTCTCCTATGATGCAAGGAACAATGAAACTGCCAGGATCTTTCAACTTCGGGGGAAGTTTCCTCTGAATGATGGCACTGCATTCTTCTGTTAATTCTAATGTCTCGTAATCTCCCAATCTCCATTTTCGTGAAAGAATATCTTTCATGAATTTGGCATAGCTGGGCATTTGTTCCAACGCTTCTGCAAATGGAATGTTGATGTGCAGCTTTTTGAAGATCTCCAGGAACCGAGAAAACTTCTTGTCCAATTTGTTCTTCTGAAGACGTTGAGGAAAAGGTGGAGGTGGAATGATCTGTTCTTTTTCCTTTGCTTCTTTTTCCTCCATCTGTTTCTCAGCTTCTTTTGGAACTTCCTCAGCAGTTGTTTTGGCTCCAACATCTTTGTTGATTTCAGTACCGCTTTTTAACATGATGGCATGACATTGCTCATTCCCCATGTTTCTTGGATTTGGCTCTGTGTTGCTAGGAAGGGTACCTGGCGGTCTGTAACTCTGAGCATTGGCCAGTTGTCCGATATGATTCTCCAGTTCTTTGATGGAAGCTGATTGGCTCTGAAAGATGGCATCGTACTTTTTTAACTGAGCTAGCACTTCTGCTATTCCTGGTTCATTTGCCTGCTCCTGGCCTTTGTTCTGTTGCTGGAATCCAGGTGGTGGATAGTTCCGCCGTTGGCCCGAATTGTTGCTCCATGAAAAATTAGGATGATTCCTCCACCCTGGGTTGTAGGTGTTGGAATATGGATTGTTCCCCTGCCTGTTGAAATTGTTGACAAAATTCACCGTTTCTTTAAGTTGGTTTGATTCTGGTGCTCCTCCATATGGTGAACTTGTGGATCCAGTGGTAAGAGTCTTCATGAATTTGCATATTTGATCTAGCTTGGTGTTGACTGCTATATTAGCTCCACTTTCATAAATTCCTGTAATTCTTTGGATCATGCTCCTTTCAGTTGGCCACAAGGAATTATTGTTTGCCATTTCTTCGATTAGTTCCCAGGCTTGATCTTCTCCTTTAGCCATCAAATCTCCTCCAGCAGCAGCATCAATTGTGGTTCTCATTATTCCAGAAAGTCCATTATAGAATGTTTGGACTTGAAGCCATTTTGGAATCTCATGGTGTGGACATTTCCGGAGTAAATCTTTGTACCTTTCCCAAGCTTCGTAGAGAGTTTCTGAGTCTTGTTGCACAAAGGATGTGATGTCATTCCTCAGCTTTCCGGTTCTGGCTGGTGGAAAGTACTTTGCAAGAAATTTGGTGGCTAAGATGTTCCATGGGAAGACACGCAGTCTCATTGCTTCTTCAGCTTCTCGGTTGTAATTGAAAGTGCCACAAACTTCCAGGAAGTTGCTGGTGTGGGCATTAGGATCTTCAGTTGCATTCCCCCCAAACTGAACTGACTGTTGAATCATCTGGATGCATGTTTTGATGTCACCTGCATTTGCTGGTAAGGGAGGAAGTACAATGCAAGAAATGAGTCTGTCAACCACCGGAATGGTTCTGTCTCGAATGGGAATTGGTGGTGCAACCTCCAAAGGTTTAGGTTCCATGTTGACTAAAGCTTCTTGGGCTTCTCGCATTTCCCTTCTACACTGTCTGATAGTTCTTTCAATTTCCGGGTCAAGCGGTCGGAGTTCAAAGCTTTTGGTTCGTCTCATGTAGTTTCTGAGAACCTGAAACACAAGAAAACAATAACAATAAGTAAAAAGAAATTAGATACAAGTAAAAGTATCTAACCCCTAAACTAATAATAAAAGATAAATAAGTCCCCGGCAACGGGGCCAAAAACTTGACCGGCGTAAACACACACGTATAACGCAAGCGTACGTATCGTTCAAGTAGTATAAAAAGTATCGATCCCACGAGGACTTAATACCTAAGTTATTAATCTTATGAGGTTAAATGATTACTAGTATCTAACAGGTTGTTTAATTGATTCGAAATGGCGACGATTCTAAATTTAAAGACAAGTAAATAAAATTGTTCGAAAGTAGATTTTAAGAAAATTCAATATTAAAAACTATCTAGGGTTGTGATTTATTCCAATATTAATTAATGAAGTGATTATCTTATAGTTGGGTAATATATTGATTTATTAACCTGAAACACTAAATTATGTAAAAGCCTATCCGATGGTCAATTACAAATACCTAGTATAATCCAATTGAACCATATGTCTATGTCAACCAAATTACCTAGATTCATTAAGATTAAGTTCCAATTATGGCTACCCCCGCCCGATAGGTATATTCCTATCCTGTAAGGAAATCTATTAAAGGGTTATCTATCCTCAAGGAAGATCGTGGGTTATTGAGTCTAAGGTCTTAAACTTAAAATCCATATGTCTAGTTCATTTTAAGTTTACCTAGTCAATTTAATTAATGGCCAGTTAATTAAAGAGCATTAAGATTAAGACTCAATAAATAAATCTTTAAATTACCCAAATTATAATCTAACCCTTATAAACCAATGATATTGAAATACATCACAACCCTAGATACTAATTTAGTTACGACACATAGCTAGGGCTGGTAAAATAAAAGACATAAAATGCTGAAAAGTAATTGCGGTAAAGTAAGTACTGAAAGGTAAATTACAATAAAATAAATGCCAAGGTAAAAGGAATTATTTTTACTACTACTAATTTAGATATCTCCCATAAAATAATATATAAACTTGTGATAATATTACCAACCGACCAATCTGGCGGTATCCTGATTAAGTCAAATTAAGTCCAACCAGCCATTAAGGCGGAACCAAAATAAACCAGCCATAAAGGCAGAACCAAAGTTAAATTACCAACCGACCAATTTGGCGGTATCCTTGATTAGTCAGGTTTAAGCCAGATTAAAATTAAATTACCAACCGACCAATATAGCGGTATCCTTTATTAGTCAGGTTTTAAATAGTGAATATATTATTTTTAAGGGAGATTAATCTAAATAGCAATAGTAAAAGAATTACCTTTCACCCTAGCTGGGGAAGTTACCTCCTCATGTGAATAGTAAAAACTGTAAAAAGTAAAGAAAGTAAATTACTATTATTACAAAACGTAATTAAAATTATTACAAAACTAAAAACTAAAAATTAAAACGAAACTTAGAGAGAGAAGAACTCCCTATTTACATCAAAGAAATGGGAGAGAATGGTACAATGAAATCTGAAATTTCGAGCTCTATTTATAGGAGCGGATAGGCCTCGGGCGTCGCGACGCTGGAAGGGTTCAGCGTCGCGACGCTGGAACAGTGATGCGTGGCACAATAACGGCTTGACACGTGGTGATTCGGATAAGAAGATAAGGCAACACGTGGCGAGGCAGCTAAGAGCTCAATGATGAAGCTGACGTGGCACTGTTCATGACGTCATTGGTGACATCACGCTGACATGTGGAGGGCAATTGTCGGCACCGTTAGATCGCGACACGTGGCACCGGTGCACATTAGCAAGTCCGTTGAGATGGCGACACGTGTCACGGCGCATGTTAGCATATCGGCTGTGATGGTGACACGTGGCACGGCGCACGTTAGCAAAGTCAAACTTCTCAAATTCTGACCGTTGACCCGGCGCACGTTAGCAGATTCGGCGCACGCAGGGCGTCGTGACGCTGAATGTCCAGGCGTCGCGACGCGAAAAATACCAAAATATCTCTGCTGACGTATTTTTGTCTGGTTTTGCCCGAAATTGCCTCCAGTGCTATCCAAACTTTATTTATCTGCAAAATAACAACAAAACACATCAAAACGTTCGTAAATCTCGAGAAACAATACAAAACATTAGGTCAAATAAGTGAGAAATGGTGATATAAATACCACTCATCAGGGTGAACATGATTAATCCAGACCTTGCCAAGGTGAACCTGCCGAAAGTCAAATTAGTGCTAGACGAAGGACAACACCGTCGTCGTCAAAGCGCTCTGGAAAGGATTAAGGAACCTTTAGGGTAAGAAGACCAGCAGAACATTTGTATTCGATGCAAGAACGACATGGAATGGATGAAAGAGTTAGAAGACACTTGCGAAAGGCCTGCAAAGAGAAAGCAATCATCATCGCAACCCTGGACCTTCGCCCCAAGGTTCTATGGGAGAATTCAAATTTCGTCCAAAATGTAAGGACGTTCAGACCGAAGGTTAATCGGCCCAATGTTTGGCATTCATACCAAAAGCCACACTCGGGCCAGCGGCCAGGCATGAATTATCGTCCTGTAGACGAAATGACAAGGACGCAGTTCAGGCGGTACCAAATAAATTATGGCTGTTTGATGCGTCGACGAGGTGAAACGAAGGCCACCTCAGGCCGTAGCCCTCGTACCACAGAGAAAACAAAAGTAACTAAAAAAGTGGGTGACAACAAAGAAGGAACGGTGGTAAGTTGCAACTAACGCACTAAATTCGGCAGACGGAAACCAGACGAAACAGACGATGAAGAGCCGCCTATCGTCATTCAGTTCGGCAGTATGCCGCCAGTGGTGGCTAATCATTACCTGTTGCCTGGGAAATTCAGGAGAGATAACAATTGGGAAGCTGGAACAAGCAAGGACGTTTATGAGGGTAGCGAAACCGAATTTACAGCACTCTCAATCACAGACCGGGAGGCTGAAGAGGAAGAGATGACCGATGTAGAAGAAGAAATAGACGTCAAGACCGAATCAAGGAGAATGGGAATTTCACAGAATCGGCTTTTGAGAGAATTATATGAAGCCGAAAATCCTACAGTCGGGGCATTGAGAGAAGATTTAGGACAATACCCGTTCCTTGTTCTGTATGGGATACCTAAGATAAAGTGGGCCATCACCAGAGCCGAAAAATGGAGATTGACTGTCAATCATGTCTCCCAGGATGTGCCAGCCACGTTGCCACCTTCTGGATGGGACATAAAAGAGTAATGGCCTCAAGTTAACAACGAGGCTGATCAGGCAATGGAAATAAGGCTATCAGGTAAAGTGGTTTTCCCGAAGCCACCAACACACATGACGAAGCATCTACGGTCGCTGTATGTGAAAGCAAAGGCTAATGGGATACCGGTCACCAAAGTACTAATTGATAACGGGGTGGCCATTAATGCAATACCAGTTAGGATGCTAGGACGTTTGGCCAAGTCCGAAGAAGACCTTCTCCCTACGGAAGTGATGCTTACCGGCTTTAATGGAGGGGCGACGACAGCAAAATGAGTTATTCCATTGGACCTGCAAGTGGGAAGTACTACGAAGACAGTGGTATTTTTCGTCATAGATGGACCAACTACATACAATATGCTACTGGGACGAGACTGGATTCACGGCAGCCGATGCATCCCTTCATCCCTTCATCAATGCCTGGTTTTCTGGAACCAGAGGGATGAAGTAGAGATAGTGCATGCCGAAAATAAGTCCTTCGCTGCGGAGACAAACTCGGCCGAATACTTCATGTACGAAGGGGACTATGGGCCGGCTAGAGTTTTGAATAAAGGGGAAAGCCCTACCATTGTGGCTCAAAATGACGAGTTTTACCCCTCTGGGTTGCTGGACGATTTGTTCGCACAGACGAGACCAAGCACAGTGGTCTTTGGAGAACCGACACACATTGATTCGAATAAAGTACGGCCAAAATAAGGATCAAGCCGCTCTTGCGGCCTCCAAGGCCAACTTATTGGCCTATGTGATAGAGCGAAGAAGTGAGGATGAAGCACATGCCGCTATTTCGGCCTTAAGAGGCAAATTACTGACATACCAGACGGAGGACAAAATAAAAGAACTATGTGGAGTGGACTACTTGATGGAAGGAGGAGAATCAAAGGAAGAAGAGTCCGCCCTGAATGGACGACGCAAGACAAACATCTCAAGAGGACAAGATGCTTTGGACGAGGTAAATCTGGGGAATGAGCACTATAGGCGCATAAGCCCCAGGTACGCGAAATGTTAGTTTGTTTGTTGCAAAGATACAAAGATTGTTTTACATGGGACTACCATGAGATGCCTGGTTTAGATAGGACGTTGGTAGAGCATAGGCTTCCAATCATTCCAAGTCATAGGCCTCACAGGCAGCCTCTCCGGAGGTTTGCGCCTAATGTCATGCCTGATATTAAGAAAGAAGTTGAACGACTGTTAGAGGCAAAATTCATTAGGACGACCAGATATGTGGAATGGTTGTCAAATATTGTCCCAGTTAGGAAAAAGAATGGAAAGATAAAGATTTGTATAGATTTCAAAAATTTAAACCTGGCAACACCAAAGGATCAATACCCAATGCCGACAGTAGATTCCCTAGTAGATTCCACGGCAGGGTATCAGGTATACTCGTTTATGGATGGGTATGCGGGCTATAATCTGATTTACATCACCGAAGATGATGTACATCAGACGGCCTTTAGATGCCCAGGCTCCCTAAGGTGTTATGAATGGGCGGTCATGCCATTCGGCCTGAAAAATGCTGGTGCCACTTATCAGCGGGCTATGAACTTGATCTTTCATGACATGATTGGAGAATTCGTAGAAGTCTATGTGGACGATATAGTGGCTAAATCCGTGACTATTGACGAACATTTTGGCCATTTAGCAATGGCCTTCGAATGAATGAGAAAGTTCAAACTAAGAATGAGCCCTGCCAAATGTGCTTTCGGGGTGTGCGTAGGAAATTTCCTAGGGTTTCTAGTGCACCAACGGGGAATTGAGATCGACACCAATAAGTCTCAGGCAATCACTGAAGCTATGCCACCCCGAAATAAAAAAGAGTTGCAGAGGTTTTTAGGGCAAATTAACTTTTTAAGGCGATTCATCTCCAACTGTGCAAGGAAAACAAAAGTGTTCTCCTCCTTATTAAAGCTAAATGGCGAGGACGAATTCTTCTGGACCAAGGAACATCAACAAGCATTTGACAGCCTGAAAAAATACTTGTCACAGCCGTCGTGATGGTACCTCCAGTGCCAGGAAAGCCAATAAAGTTGTACATAGCGGCTGAAAAATGGTCTATAGCTGGGATGATCGCGCAAGATGATGACATGAACATCGAGAGAGCCATTTACTATATTAGCAGACAATTGCTGAATTATGAATGTAATTATTCTCCCATGGATAAATTATGTTTGGCTTTATACTTCACATGTACTAAATTACGAGCCTACCTTAGGCCAAATATAGTGTACTTGATTACAAGAATTAATATAATAAAGTACATGTTTTCTCGTCCCATCTTGCATCAAAGAGTCGGGTTTTGGTCACTATCACTTTCAGAATTTGATATACGGCATGAACCCCAAAGGGCCGTTAAAAATCAAGCCTTGGCCGATTTTTTGGCCAACCATCCATGTCTTAGCACGATAAAGGAAATAGGAATGGATCTAGATGAATGCAGTCTGAAACCATGGACAATGTATTTCGACGGATCCAGCACAATGAAGGGAGCTGGAATAGGATTAGTCCTGGTTAGCCCGTTGGGAGAATCTTTCTGATTCTTAGTCAAGTTGACCGAATACTGCACTAATAACCAGACCGAATACGAAGCCTTGATACTTGGGCTAGAGATGCTCCTCAATATGGGAGTAACCCATGCGTCCATCAAGGGAGATTCACAGCTGGTAATTCAACAAGTGATAGGAGCTTTCAAATGTCAAAGCCCATCAGTAATGGCATTATTAGACGTGGCCAAAGAATTAGTAGAACGATTTGATCACGCTGAATTGGAATACATTCCGAGGGCGAAGAACGAATTGGCCAATAGCTTAGCCCAAGCAGCCTCCAGATATAAACAGACAAATACAGGTAAGGTATGCAGGAGCGAAGAGGTTGAGCCAGCCCTTATGAGGTGAGCTAAAGATACGAACGCTATGGTTATCGAAGCCGAAAAATAGGACGATTGGAGAAGCAAAATCAAGACATTCCTAAAGCAGCCCGAAGCAGGGAAGGATCAAAAGCTAAAACTTAAAGCTTTGAACTATATAGTATCAGGAGATGTGCTATATAAGAAACGACAAGATGGTTTGTTGTTGAAATGTGTAGGGCCATCCGAATCCAAAACTATCATGGCCGAAGTGCATGAAGGCATTTGTGGGACTCACCAAGCCGAGGTAAAGATGAGATGGTTGATTGTACGAAGCGGCTATTATTGGCAAAAGATGGGAGAATCTTGCACCTCATATGCCAAAGGATGCATTTCTTGTCAGAAGCACGGACCTATTCAGAGGGCTCCAGCAACTGAGATGGTCTCAGTCATTAAACCGTGGCCGTTTATGGGATGAGCGATAGACTTGATAGGGAATATTTATCCTGCATCAAGTAAGAGGCATACTTTCATCGTCGTTGCCACCGACTTCTTCACTAATTGGGTGGAGGCTATCCCAGTTGTAGAAATCTCCCAAGAGCGGATCATCAAGTTCATAAAGGAACATATAATTCACTGATTTGGTAAACCATAGACAATAATGGTAGATCATGGTACTTCATTAAACGGTGAAAAGGTAAAAGACTTTCTGGGCGAATACGGAGTCCGACTAGTGAACACTAATCCCTACTACCCTCAGTCAAATGGTCAAGCAGAATCAACCAACAAGACCCTTAAAGGATTAATTCAGAAAATGGTGACAGACAATGCCAGACGGTGGGATGAATATTTGAGTCAAGCGTTATGGGCCTATGGAACGTCGTCGCGAACAAGTACTTCGGTGACACCGTTCCAATTTGTATATGGTCAATAGGCTATGCTTCCAGTAGAAATGAATATTGAGTCTACCAGGGTGATGCTGCAAGACAAACTGACACGGGAAGACTACGACGAGGCAATGATACAGAACTTGTTGGAATTGGACGACATCAGATGTGATGCGCTAAATCGTCTGGAAGCACAAAAGAAAAGGATAGCCAAGGAATACAACCTTAGAGTAATGGCTAAATCGTTCAGGGAGGGCGAATTAGTGTGGAAGACTGTGTTATCACTTGGTTCTAAGGACCCAGCATATGGCAAATGGTCGTCCAATTGGGAAGGCCCATTCATGGTAAAAAATGTGTTGCCAAATGGAGCCTATCATCTACAAGACTTAAACGGAAGAATGCATGCAAGAGCAATAAACGGCAAATACTTAAAGAAATATGTGCCCTCATTATGGGAGAACGAAAACAAAAGGCACTGAAACAATAATAAGTTCTCATTAAATGTGGACGAAAACGTCCTAAGAATACAAGGATAGACGATATAACGTCTTACAAAATATTACTTTGGCCCGAAGATCGCCGAAAATCCCCAGGCATTCCCTTAATGGCCGAAAGCGTCTCCCTCCTCAGGCGTCATTCGTCATGTATTCCTATACCCATTGCGTCTAAGTCGGCCAGGCTTTTCTTGAAATTGATGCGAGCCAACCCCCCGTACTCTGCCATAGACTCGTCCATCTCCTCCACTCGAGTAACGAGGGTCCTCCTCTTAGCCTCCTTCCTCATTCCGCTTTCCTCAAGAAGACGCTGAATCTCTTTTAGGTTTCACTCCAGGTCTAGGAAGACCGATTCTTCGGTCACTATTTCTTCTGTTGTCTCCCTCAAGGTCTGATGTCGTGCTTCGAGAGAATCACGAAACGTTTCTTTCCTCATCACAGAAGAATGAAGCCCGATCTTATGGTTGTGCACATTGCGATACCGAGAGAGAAGGTTTGCTATGTCATTTTTCATTTCTTGGAGGAAAAGCCGATCATAAACAGATATTGGCAAAGTAGGGAGGGCCAATATTCGGTTCAACTCGGAGGAGCTTTTGTCCAATTGAAGAACGTTCTCCGGCCGCGCGGCTTGATTAATTTCTAGTGCAGCGAATGAAGCATATTGGCCAAGAACCTCCTGAAGGGCCTCCATGTCTGTGCTGGTGCTGACCAAAGGCGAAGGAGGCCGAAAAGAAGCAAAGGACAGACGTCCAAAGCGATCCAAAATGTCCTGGATTGTTTGCAACAATGGGTCGAATACCTGTACGCAGAAGAAATTAGCAAGTATAAGCCAGGATAAGGACGAACTAGAGAAGAAGAAAAGACTTACCATCCCAGAACCAGAACTAGAAGGCTGACCCACCAGTGCCTCGAATGCTTCAGCCGCGGGCTGCGCTAACTCTTGTTGAAATGAAGGCCCTGGGGATGATGGATGCTGGGGGACAAGAGTCGATTGTGGTGCGACCTGAGGAGAAGACGACCGAGCAGGAGAACTCATTAGCAAAATGGGAGACTCAGCCCGAGAGGGTGACGGCTGCTCAGGAGCAGCCAATACTTGGACTATCTGAGCAGGAGCTGCGGAAGAAACAACCATGAGAGCCGAAGATGACGGCCTTTCAAGCTCAAGAAACTCCACTTGAGGAGAAGAAGGCAGATGAGCCAAAGACGACGGCTGTGCTAAGACCGAAGTCTGATGCGCAGAAGTGTTGGGATATACCGCTTCTGGCATCGAATGTTGTGGCGCAGTCGGCCCAACATCTGCAAGAGAATCGGAGTCGGACGAATCAGAAATATAAATGATTTCATCTTCTTCGTAAATGCGACGAAGTACGTCGTCTTTATACATAGACCGAGCCTCCTCTAATAACTCCAATTCGGCCAAACTATAGAGGCCGTCCACGTCCCTATAACTCCCACTAAGTCCTGAGGTAGACATCCTGCGTACTAAATGGTAGAATTGTCTAAGGTAATGCCACAGAGCCCCAGTCGGCCAGATAGGCTTCGGCACTTCAGCCTCATCATCTAGATCCTGCACGATTGGTACAGAACCGTCCGAAGAGAAGTGCTTAAATGGGGAATGATCACCAGGAATCTCCTCAACTCTTAGACGCGAATAGCCAGATTCAACAGATGGCTCCGTACCTAGGGGGTCGGCTCCAATTGCATCTCCCTCTCCTGGGAATTACGTCATGATGGGACCTTCGGCAGCGTCATCCTCATCAGAGGGAAATTGAACAACCGGCATCCCTGCAGGTCCCGCTCCCTCGTTTCCGCCCACAGGAGCTTCGGCCTCCGGAACTCACGCCGTTTCAAGAATTGCTGAAGGCGGATCAATCTTAATGGCCTGTACCAAATGCATAGTCATGATATCAATATACCTCAAACATGTATGAATGTAAAAGAAAACAGGTCTCAAGCTCATACCTTAGAGCGACAGGCGAGCGGAACGTTTGAATCAGAACTTCGGCTGGGAGAAGGCTGCTTCCTTTTAACAAGCTTTATGCTCTTGGGTTTAGACGCCTCAGCTGCCTTCTTTGACCACGACGGTTCAGAATATTTGAGGGACAAAAGAATAAAAGAAAACACCCTCGCAGGAGGCAAAGAAAAATATCGCTCCCGGGGTGATGGCCAGAAACGATCAAAGTAAGGATGAACCGATGTACAAGGAGCGAAATGAGCTATGACAAAAGAAGACAGCAAAGAGCGAGTCTCCACTAAAGAGTCCTCAACTTCAGAAACAGAAAAGACCTTAAAACGGTCTGACGACGCAGAGTACGATTGAAAGAAAGCAAGAGGCCACCCTTGGACGAGGCCAAATTGACGGGCGACGAAGTTGGGCGAATATGCCTCCACTCCAGCCTTGCCATTGGCCCCGGTCAAGATGTCATGAACCAAGTCACGGCTGCATAAAAACTTGCGCCATATATGAAGACATGATTCATCCTCTTCCGAAAAAGGAAGGTCATGGACGAAAGACGGACTGTTCGACACAGTAAAAGGGAAAAAAGAAGAAACCCGAGGATGAGTATAAAAATAATCAAAGGTAGCACGAGCAAGGAAAGAAGACGGCCTAAGCTGAGCAAAGAGAAGGCCGACACAAGAGTAAGGGTGAGTCGAATCAACTGTGCCAAAAATAGGAAAATAGGCTCTTAACCAAAGTTGGACAATCCACAATGGACCAGAGGCAAGGGGTGATGACCCCGACCGAAGTTGCTTTTGGAGGACGGCCAGCCCCCGGTACATGGCGGCAAGAAGAAAAGAGGCCAAGTCTAAATGACGGCCATGGGCGAGATCAGAATAAATGGGGAGGTAACCCGCCACATGTTTTTGGCTGGGTGTACAAATGATATATTTGCACAGCCAGTAATGAAGGAAGGCTGTACGTTCTAGCATTGAAACCGTACCAGCCGTTTTCGAATATGTGCGAAGAAGAGAAGAATAAGACGAAAAAGAGGAATGACTCATTGAATGAGGGGGAAAACGAAAGGTTGTGGAGGCCGAAATGGTCGCTCCGAGAGGGGTCAAACCGGTAAGAGCACCAACATCACGAAGGGTGATAGTAAAGGGGCCGACCGGAAAAATGAATACATTGTACTCAGAAGACCAAAAGAGTAAGGAAATGGGAAATAAGTTGCGATCAAAAGCTGGCAGAGACAAGGAAAGCTCAATAAGAGGAAGAAGATGGTGTTTGTCTAAAAAGGCACGGGTATCCGCATGTAACAACATACGTTGATACCAGGCTTTGAAAGCTGTATCAGGCTTGGGCCGGGTGCGAATTGGACTGGACTGAGCAAGGACATAAATGTTAAGTGGTTCAGAAAACGGAGGGCTAGAAGAATAGGGAAATTGCTGAGCCAACGGGGCCGCCGCGATAGCGTTATCATCAATGAAGATGGGGCCAAGAGCGCACTGGCCGAAATCCTCATCAAGAGTGTGAAGGCCAAACACGCCCATAGAAGAATCTTCCAATGCCAACTTGTAATCAGCGAAAGTTGAGTCGTTAGTTTTGGGAAAAGAGGAAGAAGAAGCCATTGAAGACAAAAGAACAAGAAAGAAGTACAAACGAGTTTGTAGAAAAGGTAAAGGGATAGCGAGAGACAGAGGGGGGCGAAGCCTTATGGACAGACGAAGGGTTTAACCTGGGACAGCTGTCGCAACATGAATCGTCGAGGAGTAAGAGCAGCGGGAAAACGGAAAAGGATAGAAAGTTTCCCTAGACAGGTGTTCGAATGCATCTCGCTGCACATGTGACGTGCGACGGAAGGAAACACGGAAGTGACATAAAAAGCGGCTCTTAAATGGGCCTCATGATGAAACGTGTAGGAAAGGGCCGAACATTTATTGCAGATATGATGGGTTTGCGTAGAACTCTAAGGGACGGCCCGACAAACTATAGGGCGAAAAATCTAACCCCGAATCTACTTCGCTCGACCCCGCTACTTCGGCCTCCAACAGATCGTCCGAGTCTCAGAATCTTACATCGGTCTTCAGAATCGGCCAAGAACGGGTGTCAACACTGCACTTTCCAAAGACGTCACCCAAGCCTTCTCCATTATTAACGCAAAGACTGATATGACAAGACCATCAGGTCACGGGTTTACTCTGACAGGGGACCAGACTTTGGGCAGGGAGCCCCTCCAATCGATCAGACAGCACGTGAAAAAACCCGTCACGTGACAACAGTACCGAGGTCTCTTCACTACATATTTAAAGGATAACCTTACTAACCAGTCTCTCCATAGTCAAATAGAGTCCCAAAAATGAGAAGGAAAATATCAGAAAAGGCAGAGCATAGTTGGGAAAAGGAAAAGCTCTGTATGAAACGTAGGCCACCAGAGATGGAAGCCTCCCTTTAGTAAAGTGTGAAATGGAATGTAAGAAGACTCGCTAACGGCCATCCACACGGTGTAAGGTGTGAAATGAAATGTAAGGTTGTGGATGGGCTGCGTCCGTTAGCGACAGATTGTCCGGGGTTCTTTGTGTGGAAGGTACTGCACCTCCCGAGTTGCGACTGGGTTAAGCTCGTTAACAACAGCTTGTCTGAGCTTCTCTACGCGGAGCATGCTGCTTACTTGGGACCTCGGATTCTATAGACTGGGGATTGGCCGAATGAGGGGCCGGCCAAAGGCGGAAACGGGTGATCATATAAGTTTCCATCACTCCAATCTATACGCCGTTTCGTCTTCTCCGACCGAAAATTCGCTCCCCATACTCTATGGACTGAGGGATCGACCTAATAGTGGGCTGGTCGAAGGCAGAAAGGAATGGTCTTAAGTTTCTCTCATTCCAATCTATACGCCTTTTTTTCTTCGACCAGAAATCTATCCTACAGGTTCTCTGGACTGAGGGATTGGCCGGGTACCATCCCTCGATTGGAGTAGCGGTCTTCCCTGAAATGAGGAAACAACGAACCGGGATGAAAGACTAAAAAGAAAATTCACCTCGATCTTCACACTCCCAATTCAATCAAGGTAAATTTAGGGGACAATTGTTGGTAGACGAAAATCCCCACCATAGGATGAAGTCACCCTAGGACGAAAGGAAGAACGAAGAGAAGAAGGACGATGGGCCGAAGAGCGACGAAGAGCTTGGGGCGACCAGACCAATGGTTAGGGCGAAAACCCATGATGCGGTTACTCCCACGATCGTAGCAGTTGGACGGTTTTCCCTCCATAACCAAGCAGTTGAGACACACAGCTCAGCGGTTACAGGCACGATCTTGCAGCTGCAGGGAGATACTTGAACCGCCTAAAACGGTTGACAAGCTTCACTATAAAAGCCTACCTATGCCAAGAGAACAACCCCGATCAAATGAAGACTCAAATGAGAATATTTTTATTTTTCATTTCTTAGATTGTAATCTTAGGACTGTAACTTGTGTGCTTGCGCCCCTTGGAAGCTTATTCACTTAATCAAACACCTCTTGCTGGGACATTGTCTGAGAAGGTTTGAACCTTACACGCTCTTCTTTCTTCACGCATAAAAATTGCGCAAACAGAGAGTATAAATTAACTTATAAATTATGATTAAGTGTGTATATATTTGAGCATTGAAATATTTATCTTATGATTTCACTATCAAAGTGTGTCTTTTGATATCTCATTCGAATATAAATATATCATTATTTATCTATTTGTATTGTTCTTCCAACCCAAATCAATCAGTGGTGGTAGTCTCTCGTTCTCCCTCTCCCCCTCCGACAAAATGATGAAACTACTTTTGTCTTCCTTGTCTGACCGTTACCGCGGCGTTCTCATCCAGACAATATTTATTGTCTTCGTCTTGTTTCTCATGCCCGGTGGTTCCTCCTCCTCTGACGTGGCAACGGGTTACCGTTTCAGCCGCAAGTTTTTGCCATATTTGAAGTTGTCCAGCACTAAGAGTTACGCTGTTATTTTCGATGGGGGAAGTTCGGGGAGTCGTGTACACGTTTATTGTTTTGATCAGAACTTGGAACTTGTCCCAATTGGCGAAGAGCTAGATGTTTATGCAGAGGTTCTCTTTTAATTCTGGTTGACAAATGAGCTGCATTTTGAAAAACTTAATCTTAATTTATTTTTATTTACGTTCAAATATGAAAAAACATATTAAGAATATCAATTTAAAATTTAATCAACTGAATTCTATCAATATTTTGAAAATATTAACAAATAATTCTTAAATTTAGGAACAAGCTTTTCAAAATCCGACTCATTTACCGACCCAACTTTTAATTCATTTTTTCCTTTTGTTTTTTTTGTTTTGTTTTAATTTTTTTTTTTTTTTTTGTACGAAGGTGACCCACTTTTTAAATTTAATCTCTCACATTATTAGAGAGGTGAGACCCCCGCTTTACCCACTCTAACAAATGGTAGGTTTATTTTTTGTAACATTGAATAACCCTCCCTAACTTATGGAGAAAGATTTTCTTATGTATGAGAGTAGTTTTTCTAATTGTCTCTCGGTAAATAGAGAATAAAGAATTTTGAGTTATGTCTCAATAGATTTTTAAACAGTACTATGATGTCTATGTATTTAGAGTCCTAATAGACAAAATATTATAATATATGTAGATTGTAATAATTAAAAAAAATGATATGCTCTCATGATTAAAGTACATAATATATATATATATATATTTAGACAAAATTATCTTTTATTTTTAGCTCTTATTTGTATAATAATTTACTCAATTATATACATATATCATTATTGTAACTTTTAATGATGCATTTTAAGGCTGTTATTTGAACCACTCATGTAAGTATGAGTCCTCTAGAAGTTCAGTAAATTTTTAGTTTTTATTAACTAAGAAAAAATATTTTTAAAATCATTGAAAATTTTATTATGAATGCAAATTAACACCACACAAACAAACCACACGTGTAAGGTACTAAGAATGTTTTCCCAGCTTTTCTGGCAAAAGCATATGGCATAAGAACTCCATGTGCTTTATATATTTATATTGAAAAGCGCTGTTGTCTGACTCAACCACCCATTCGAAAATGAATAAAAGTAATTTTGAGAGTGTGAGAAGCACTCGTCGCAAATGCAGTTTTAGTTGAATTTAATTTTGGAAAAAAAAATAGCATCATCACTATCATATGTTACAAATAAAACAGTTTTATGTGCACGCATAAAATGATAGATCTGAGTACTTGGATGTTCCTGAAGCTAAGTGCGTGTAATTAATCAGTTCAAGATTTAATACTTAAATTTGTACAGCATTTCATGTGTTCTCTTTTTCTTTTAGGTTCTAAAAATTGCAATGTTTTATTTTCTTCTAATGTAAGGTTGGTGATGGTTATGTTACAGACTAAACCAGGTTTGAGTTCATATGCCAGCGATCCACAAGCTGCAGCGAACTCACTAACCTCACTTCTTGATACCGCTGGAAGTGTTGTGCCGCAAGAATTGCAACCAACGACACCTATAAAACTGGGGGTAAGTAAATTAATATAGGTTCTCCATTCTCATTTACCAAGGTTCTTTATCTGATGTTGTTGTAGCGACATTGTTTGAAAATTTTTATAGCTAAATTACTCAGGTGGGGTTTAATTGTTTTTGTAGGCAACTGCAGGGTTAAGGCAATTGGAAGATGATGTATCTGAAAGAATTTTGCAAGCGGTAATTCCTGCTTTGTTAACATATATTTTGGTTGTGTTAACGCCTTTTCAGAATTGATTGCCCTTATAATTGTTTGAACTTCAAATTTGAAGGTTAGGGATCTGTTCAAAAATAAAAGCGCTTTCGAATATAAGCCAGAATGGGTCGTTGTTTTGGCTGGTTCCCAAGAAGGTTCTTATGCGTGGGTATGCGATTTTCTTTTCATCCTTTTTCTTTTAACATGTGAAGTTCAAGTCTATATATATTCTATGTGATAAATTAATGCATGTGTGGACACACATGACAATAATGTGTGTGTAAACAATCATTTGATGTAGTCATTAGTGTTTAATTGCATATTGGGTTGCAGGTGTCGATAAACTACCTCGTAGGGAATTTGGGGAAGAAATATTCAAATACATTTGGAATGATTGATCTTGGAGGTGGATCTGTACAAATGGCTTATGCAATCTCGGAGAAAGATGCTGCAAAAGCACCAACAGTGCCAGATGGAGAGGATAAATATGTAAATGAAATGTATCTGATGGGAAGAAAATATTTCATTTATGTTCACAGGTCACCTCTTTCTTTCTTAAAATTGATCTCATTATTTTATTTAATGATTCTTGGTAAATCACCTCTTGGATCATTTAACTACAAAAAATAAGGTCTTTAGCGTCGAAAGATATCGATGCTAAAACTAAGAAATTGGACGCTAAGAATAATTTGCGTTGAAAAATGTTGACGCCAAAATGTCGACGAGAAAGATAATTAGCGTCAAAATATACCTTAGATTTTGCGTCCAAATTTTTTCAACGGAAAAGTGTATTTTCCGACGCTACAATACATATTTGGCGACGAAAATATTCGACACTTATTATTTTTAGCGTAAAATAATTCAACGCTAAAAGTATAAAAAATTTATTATCTTACATTCTTTTGCTCTGAAATATTCAATTTAATATTTTAAAAAATATTATTATTTCAAAAAAATTACCGAATAATATAGTACAATTATTTTTATTCTAATACTTAATCTATTGTTATCATGAATATTTATTAAATAAAATAAATACATAGTCTATTAAAACTATATGTTGTGAATATTTATAGAAATGAAAATAAAATTTATTGCTGCTGTGATGGGAGGGCGCTCGAGCCCGATGCACTCCGGCCGAGTGAGACCTCCAACATCTCCCGGAAAGCCCCCTTATCTGCTGGTCAAACTCATGCATCTTCCTTTCGTGGTCGACCTTGACCTGCAGTAGCGTCTCATGAGTCTTCTACAGCTCGTCTTCGGTATTTTCCAACCTGTTCTGAGTGGTGGCTAGTTTCTCTCGAAGACACGAGTCAGTTTGAGAAGAAACGTTAACGGTAGTGCATCCAGATGACGTCGGCCTCTTACAAGTGTCAAGGCTGATGTTGTACGCTGTCTGATTCTTGAAAACCAATTGTGACAACTCCTCATCTGGTATACAGTCGGACCCTGTCTCCTAAGTTTGATGCAGGGGCTCCACCATTTCGTTCTGTTTTGAAGTAAAAATTAAGTTAATGTTCGAATTTGAAAAGAAAAAAAATCAATTTAAAATAATATTTATTTTATTTTAAATACTTAAACTTGCATAGTAGAGTTCGGTTTCTTCATTGATCCATTTTTCTTCTCATTGTAGTGCGTCACTCGGAAAAACTATGGAAATGATTGCACTTCACTTGTGCTACTCTGCTAAAAAATATAAACTGATATATTATTGGACATTAGTAAAATTAATGAACTGTTAAAATATAGTTTAGGATATATTTACCTCAGAATGTTCGGCACGGTGTTGGATAAATGGCTTGGAACCTCCACAATGGTTGAAACACAGATGACTTCGATTATCCGTATTTGCGTGATATTTATTCTGCATTTAACAACACTGTAAGTAACAAAAACAAGAGAATTATCAATTTCGTATTATTTTAAAATTACCTCGTGTTTGTCACTAGACCAAAGCTCACACAAGAATGTCCAGTCTTTCTCCTCTATAAAACAGACTTGTGTTGTGGAGCATCCAAAGGCCCATATGCATCGAATATCGGTTTCAAAAATTTTATCCCATAATCCTTATAACTTTTCCTTATTTGGTTGTCAAGATATTTCTGGACGTTTACTTTGGCCAGATCCACATAGAACCACTAATGAAGGAATTGCAACCAAGTAAAAATTAAGTATAAAATATTAATTTAAAGATAACAGAATATAACGAAAACTCAATACTGTAAGTTTACTCACAAGTAGCTTCGGGAATAATTGGTTGATTTTCGTCTCCCACGGTATCCTTCTCCAAGAAACGTAGTTTTAGGGAGCTTCATACCGAGCAGCAACACCTATGGCATTGGTAAATGATGAAGAATGTTGCCCGATTTGTCTTTCTCCATCATCTGATATCTCTATCCGGATGCGGCCGTGAGCCTTAACGTGCTTAACCAACCCCAGGCCACGGGTGCGTCCTCGACCCTTCGCTGTACTCGAGTCACTTGTGCTAGCAGAGACCCCAGCAGAGGCATTCATCTTTGCAGATGTACATGGAGTCGAAGTAGAGTGTTTGCGATTGCTCGGTGCCATCTGCAAAATAAGAATAAAAATACAATACTTGAATAATAGTTATGCACCCTCAATTTCACTACCAAGATATATATATATATATATATATATATATATATATATATATATATTATATATATATATATATATATATATATATATATATATATATATATATACACATATATATTATTTGGACCAGACATTCTCGCATTCTAGATTTCCTCCGGATTTTACCACGACCGGTCTGGACAAATTAATTTTAAACCAAAGAGGCCAATACTATTCACACGCACAAACATGCAAAAATATCAAATCTTTAATGTCATAAACCCTCAAATAAATCCAGAAATTCTCAATAGTTAAAAGTTAAAACCAACCAAAAGAGTTGCCTAGTTTATTAAATCATTCACTTCAAGTCTTATAAATGTAATCCAAGCCATATCTAGAATAAATTCATAACTAGCATTTTTCAAATACCGCAAGCTCGCAACTTACGGCACGACAGGGGCTTGCTATTTTGGAATTTTCATAACAACATGCTGTTCTGGAACCAAAACAACAAGCCTGCTGTTCAATTCCAGAACACCAGGCTTGCTAAAATTAGAATTTTAGCATCGATTACAGTTGTGACGCTAAAATTAAAATAATAATAATAATAATAATAACAACAACAACAACAACAACCATCCATCAATGATGATAATGATAATAATAATAATAATAATAATAATAATAATAATAATAATAATAATAATAACCATCATCGTCAACACAAAATTTAATATCTCCATATAATAAAAATAATCATCCATTATACATATACTAACTAGATTAGTCACTATTATCTTCGACATTTGAGGATTCCTGAAAGGACTCGAACTCATCTTCATCTTTGAATTCTTCTTGTTCATTTGCTACTTCCACGCTAACTTGAGAATGAAGAATTATCTCAATATTTTATGTATTTTCTCGAGTTAATGTGATGTTTTCAGTAACTTGTATATTTGGTAAATGAAATATCTGTTCAGGAACTTCAAAGTCATTTGAGACTTGTGCTTCATCTGAAATTCTGACACTATCTTTCTCCTGCGTGTCCCAAATGCCCCTATATTGTAACTTTTCTACCACCATCCATCTATTTCCTAGCTTTGGATCAGACATTTATATCACAGACCGTGTTTGGGTACAAAAAATATGTGGATACAAAAAATATGTGGATCATTCTTGTACCAATAACGTTGAACATTAATTGACGTTAAATAATTACTAAATTGAATTCTCCTCTTTCTGGCATTTGTGTCAAACCACTTGCATTCGAATAGCACTGTATGTCATCGGGGTCTTTATATCAACTCAATGACTGATTGCAACACTCCATAGAAGTCAATAATATCATTTATCTAACACAAGATAATATTTGCGTGTTAATATAAAAAATATTAAATATTTACTGTTAGGATAAAAATAAACAGTCAATGTTAGGGCTTACAATTGCCTCAAACCATTTAGGAAATTCTTTTTTGTATCTTCCATCAACGTTGTGGTCACTATCACATTGTGGCATGGTAATATGCTGCCTACAAAAAATGAGTCAATTGTTAATGTAAGATAATAAAAATACACTTATGCACTTACAAGACTTACGTTAAGTACGATTACACTTCGTCACAATTACTCAATATAAACCAATGGACACATTGAGCTTCCTCAATTGTTAGCAATTTGACACCTAATGCTCCAAACAGTCTACATTTATGACGGAACACTGTGATATCTTGTTAATTACTTTCATCTCTATCAAAGTTTTTTGGTCGACGATTAAAAGGAGTTTCAATATTCTGCATGTATTGTTGGTAAAAATCTAGGTCCCAAGATCAAAGAAGACATGAAAATCGTGCATGAATACACCAACGAAGATAGCGGAATACTTACATTGGTTGGTAGAGTCGATTTGAAGACCATTGAAGCCAAAATGCTCACTGTTTTGGCGCATGAACTGCAGCAGTCCACTGCTTCTGTCTTCAGTATTTGAGCTGCGAAAATGAGTTCCTAGATTCGTCGGATGGATCCCGGCTCATGGTCGAACCTCCCTACCACCTTCGCAAGACTTGTAAGTGTGCTAGCACTTGATTTCTCACCATGAAAAACCACTCTTGCTTCCCTATTGTTCACGCCCAAACTGATTCAAAACCAGTGAAGAACAGCCACTGTTTTGGCGTGAGAGAGATGAGAGAGTTAGAGAAAAAATGTGTTTTCTTTTCTTTCAATTTTTGTTTCAAAAACGTGAGAAGGAAAGAGAGAAGCAAATGATGTATTTCATTTACCAAAAATTAATGAATTTTTTTAGACAAAACTCTTCAAAAACCGTGAAAAGCATTTCCCTCCAAAAAATTCATCATCATCACACATTGAGAATAGAGACAATGTATCATCCCTTAAATGTGACTAGATACATTCATCTATTCGTATCAAGTAATGAGATATCGCGATGTGATTTGCGGATCCTACTCGTTTTAAAATACGAATGTGTTCGCAAATATTTTCGGGCTCGGTTTCGCTAATTCCGAATTAACGCATTTCCGTCGCGACGAGAATTAATTAATTTCGCCTAGCGAAATTACTATTCAGATCGCTAACGAATTAATTCTAAATTAATTCGTTCGCCCGAATTAAAATCTAATTTTAATTCCGCGTCGAAATCTAATTTCGTTTAATATATCGAATATATTAATTTACCGATTAATTCCAAATTAATCGTTATCTCTCTTTAGACGATATTTTATCCTAGATAAAATATCTCCGTAATTAATCCTATATTAATTTTCTCTCTCTTCTATATAATCCCAGATTATTCAAGAGTGCAAGTTGTGCGTCATCGGTGGATTATCGGGAAGCGACCCATGAGATCTCCGGATACGTTGGCAGTAAATACGGTCGTCGGAGTATCCGAATCACGTACGTACCAGTACTACGTTCTACTACCGATTTACGAGACAAGGTCGACTCCTAGCAAAGCACCAAGTCTTCCCAATTCTCCGGACATATCCATTTAAGAATATCAAAGATCTGTATCAAGCGTAGTATACTAATGTATTGTATTGCGTATATCGATCCAGTATCGGACGATCACATGTTAGGCCTGGGGCTGGAAATGTGTCTGCCCCGTACGAAACATATATCGGACATCAAGCAACTAGTCTCTGTGAATCGGGCAATCCTGACCTAGTCATATTGTCCCGACGGTTGCAACCTTTTATAGAGCACTAGTTATGTATCCTGCGCGATCATCAACTCCATATGTCTGAAGTGACACTTCCATCTTGACATCACACCCAGTACACTACGATTCCTGATAAACCCAGAAGAGGTGAACACAGAACCAGTTTAGGTCCCCCAACCACCAAAACCAAAGTTTACCGATTGTCGCAAGTACTAGCGATGCAAGTCTCAGGTTAAGATCATATACACCTACCCTGATGCGGCCTCCCATAGACACGCAGACATACTACCAATGGGATTCCGCGGGGTCTATCCAGAGCGAAGCTGTTTTCCGTACCATCGGTGAAACACGACCTCCTATCGCACTTGCATAAGTATCCAATACTTATATATATGAGAACTATGTCGTTGTGCCCTCACAACGCACACAAGTGCAATACTAGCCTATTCCGCATTATCGATGTCCAGTCTCGATAATACTACGGCTAGGGATATTTAATGATTAATCCTTCGTGGACTGATACTGTCTCATATCATCTCAATCCAGGAACTAATCATAGGGACCTCTCTTCATTTGTATATCTATGGTGATCAATCACAAATGATGAGAGTGCAATTTCCTTATTACATAGTTAATTTGCTACAACAACACAATGATCTGTGCAAATAGTGACGCTATGGGTCATATTATCCAACAATCTCCCACTTGGCACATAGCCAGTCACTCGAGTGTCTAACACCCGAACTATGTATGGTTTGCTCAAATTGCTGAGAGAAGGTTTTCGTCAGCGGATTTGTTTGATTATCGTCTGACGCGATTTATACGATCATCACATCGCCACGATGTATGATCCGAACGAATCAGATGATATGGAAGTATATATCTGGATCGTCGATGAGACCTTTAATTCCTTAGCCTGTGCTGACGCCTAGCTCAGCTGCTAAAGAACTATATCTAATCTAGTTAGATATATTTTCGATCCAAATGGCTTCTTTTGCTGCCTCAGCTGCAGCAATAATCCGCATTTGTTGTTTATTTGGCAACAGTTATCTTGCTCGGAACATTTCTAGCTCACTGTCCCGTTATTCAAACTTTATAGTACCGTAGTATTTAATTGTTTGGAAACTTGCAGCGGTGATCCCAGTCACTTCAAGTTCTCATTCTCCATAGTTTAAGACAACATCTTTAGTTCTCTCAGATACTAAGAGATGTTCTTAACTTCAATCTAGTGACTATCACTTGGATTGACCTGATTGTGACTCCATATGCTCGAAGCGTATGAGACACCAATACAAGTACATTTTAAATGTACAATTTCTCAGAGAGTGTTAACAACTCCAAATCTATCCCAGTAGATCTTTATTCCTTGAATAAAGGTTGTTACTCCCCAGAATTCTATGGAGAATTTCTATGAAAGAATATCTATGAAAGCCAAGCTTTCACCAATTGCTTTATGGGATTTTAACTGTCAGTGCGCTCCCACTAACCTCCTTATATACACAAGAATTTTTTGTTTTGAGTCCAATCGTCAGAATGTTTATAAACATTCTCCAAAAGGTTTCCTTTTCAGGAAAGCGATTTTGATTTGTAACTGACATATTTCATAAATGAAATATACAGTTATCAACAAGCATCTTCAAAATGGATTTACCATGGCAACAAGCAAAAGGTTGAACCGTTATTAACACGATGTTGATAACGATACCTTTCGTCAAAAGCCTAGCTTTGTACGTAGGTATGTTGCCATCCATGTATGTCTTCCTTGAAGACATTTAATGTACCAATAGGCACAATGCCTTGTGGTACAACAACTAGTATCCGAAATAGCTGTTATACATGGAATCCATTTCGGACTCATGGCACTTTGCCATAATAGGGAGTCGATACATCGTATCACTTCCTCAAAACGTAGTCGGATGGTACACCTCCATAAGATTGACATCTTTATGAGGTTAGATCAGAAACCCATACCCTAGGTTGTTTTCTGACTTTATCCGATCTACGAAGTTCTTGTGTATTTGAAGATTAATGGTACAGATTCATTATTGATGAACTGTTTGTGTTCCATTAAGGACTTCGTGCCTTGAACAGTATTACACCGATTTTCATCGAGTATCACTATCCTCCCACTGACCACTGCATATCGGTATTCCTCTCAGGAAAACCGCATGGTGAGCAACAATCACATTGTTCTCATGTGAGATTTACAAGTACTATACTTAAGGTTTCCATTAGGATAACCTATATTGGCACTTATCCAATTTGGGTCTTTTAGTTTGGTATCATCCAAACGTTATGCCTGGCATACCCAAATTATCAGGAATGAGAAACCCTGTTTCTTTCCTGTTCATATCCTATATGATATCTGTCAAACAGATCTTCATGGAACCTTATTCTAAATAAGTTTTGCACTGTTAATACATATCCTATTGAAGGAAATAGTAGCTCAGAGCGACTCGTGATAAACCTAATCATGTCCAACAAAATTCGGTTTTAGTTCGGACACACACCGTCTAACAGACGTGTCTCGAGAGGAGTCCTTATATGAAAGAATACCATACTTTTTCATGTAAATATGAAACTTACTGCTTAAGTATTTTTAATTACGGTCTTACCGTGGCAGCATAATACTATAGCCGATCTGTTTGTTCTATTTCGTGTCGAAACTCTAAAGTTTCCGATTTGTGTTCTTTAAAAGAAACACATAACCATAACGTGATGCTACATCCGTTAAGGTCACGAAACATTCATGTTCACATCTAGCCCAGCTAGATATGGGCCCACATACTTCACCATGAATAGGATGACAGATCGGTGGCACTTTTACTATTACTAAGTAAATAGTATTTTAGGTACTTTACCTAACAAACTAGATTCGCAGACCTTATTTGAATAGTCAAATCAGTCCTAGTACCCACTCTTCAAAAGTGTGGATATACGAGTCTTCTTTAATTGTGTCCTAGACAACAATGCCACAAATAAGTCTCTATTGATCAAATCAATTTGAGCTATTTATTTGTCATTTTATATGTTTGAGATTTTTATTATATTCAAAATATAAATTCTGTTATATACATCTAATGTGTTTATCTCAGTATCATCTTTATATAATAAAACACTTAGTGTTCTATAATATAAAAGTTTTATCCGCAACGGATTAAACACTGATATAGAGATAATGTCTCTAGTCAAACTAGTTACATTATAACAGTTCTTAATTTAAGTACATACCCAAAGGGTAGTTCCTAAACTTAGGTATCCACGGTCGAAACAGCGACTTTTGTCCAGTTTCCGATTCGTAGAGAAATCTCGGTTTGAAGTCAGTATCCTGCTCATAGCGGATTTCGAACATCAATTCATATATTTTATGTACCACACTTAGTATTTAAAATCCAATTTCAATACTAGTAGTGATCATAACTCTGACAAATATTTTTAAAGTTAGAGCCTCGCCCTTTCTTTAATTCCTCCGTGTCTTCCATATCCAAATGGTTTCTTTCTTCGGGATATGTCAATTATCCTTTTCAATATTTCACAAACCTTTGGCCAAGCCTTGGGTTTCGGAATATCGAAACGATGTGCACCTTGTGCTAGATGCCCAATTGCAAACTTTGATACTTTTAAAATCTAATGATAGATTTATTATAAGTATATTAATTAAGCATTAAAGTCATCATCACATAAATCTTCCAAAGATTTTATGCTCTACTATTTGCTTAATTATGGGCTTAGTCATAATAAGTTATTTTATCAAATAAATTAACCTATTATTAATTCCCAATTGAAAATTAAATCATTTAAAACATTAATCCCAAGGATTATATATTTTAATTTTCAACCTTTCAATTCTTTCTTGATTTTAATAGTCCAACTATTTAATCAATTTTAATAAGGTACTATAATGATTACAATAATCCAATTATAATCAACTATAATTTAATATTGATTACTATAATCCAATTATAAAATCAACTATCATTTTAATTCAATTATATTGATTACTATAATCCAATTATAAAATCAACTATATATTGAATAAGTTTGTATATAGTCCAACTATATATATATTTTTAAAACAACATAAAATATTAGTCCAACTAATACTTTTGATAAATACGACGAGTAAAATATAAATGAGCGTGTTTAGCGAGTAATTGAACGATTGTTGCAAATTCAATACTTACCTCCCACTATTTTTCGTCAGCCTCTAACCCTCTGTCGAGTACTCGGGAAACCGTGTTTCCTAGTGGGCTAGGATCCTATTAAATAACATACAACCTTGACTTTGGCCAACAAGCTGTATGCTATTTAACTAGGTAGATCTCACAGATCAATTGGATCCAATCCAATTCCTAGATCCGGTTAGGTGGACATCCAAGTCCTAAACATATTATTTACGCCAATGTATCTAATACATTTTCGACCATATCCTCAATCATCTAGGCCTTGGCTTTGGCACAACAAACCTAATGACTCCAGTTAAGCGGGAACCCATTGACAAGGAAAGTTTCGTAATCAATGTCGTTGGACAAGAAGTGATCTTGACTTTGGCCAACAAATCACAACTTGGACAAGACACCGATGTGGAACAAAACCCTCATGATTCAAATACATCCAATTGACAAGGTCTTGACTTTGGCCAACAAACCAATGCCAATTGGATCTTGAACAAGAATCATTCAATGGAAGGATAATCGCTTAATATAGAACGAGGGTTTTTTCTCGCGTGCAAATTGGCTACCAATTTAATTATCTTTGTTAAGGTCTCATCATCATACACCCTTAAACATGCATTCTAAATACATAATAAAGCGAGTATGAAATAAAATAATAATGATATGCGGATGGATACTTAACACATTGATCCTAGATCAAATCTCTTCCTTTCTCACTCAAGCTAGCACTTGTACTACTTCTACCCGTTACACTACACTTCTAAAAAAACCTCATATACATAGAGGGGAATATGTGAGAAGAGAATACAAAGAGAATAGAGGTGATAAGGCTGGACACGCAGGTCCAATTTAATAAATCGAATTTATTACAACAATTTCTAAATTTGCCCACCCACTACTAATATCCATCCGATATACATTATTCATTCAACACAACCACGTATTCACACACATAAGCATGCTATCAATCAATCTAATCAAATTAATTAATCTGATAATTAAGTGATCATCCAATGTTCAAACAACGATTTGTGATTTTGTTCGAGTCAAACTCGTTTTTGCGAATAAGTACTTAAAGTACGAATTCATGAATTAAATTAAACTACATCATTAAATCTAATTTAACATGCATCCAATTCTATAATATTCAATATTCAATTCTAAATTAATATTACACTTTTATTTAATAAATCTTTTATGATTTAAATTCCAAATTTAATCGTAACGCGTCTCAAAGACCGATTAACGTCCAACGTCAATTCAATTAAAGTCCAATGGGCTTTTAATTGATTTCTTAAGGCGTGGACTTTTGGTCAACTCGGGTCAAACCGATAACCAAAGTCCAATCCGGGATTTACCCTATAAGCCCATAAATCAATCTTGGCCCATTAGGCCCAATTGAACTATAAAGGTTCATAAGTCACATTTGGGCTTTATGGTTAAGGTTTTGGGCCCAATTGGATCCAATCCATTTGGCCTAAACCAAACTTGATTAAATCAAGCCCAATAGGCCCAAATACAACATAAAAGTCCAATTTCCAAAATTAGGCCCAATTAATTAAATATACAAAATCCAATTTCATATTCAATTAATCTAAAGTGTATTACATGATTAATCAACTAAATCAATATTTCTAAAACACCATATTAGTCCAACTAATCATGCTTAATTCATTATTACATGTCCAACATACAAATTGAAAAATCAAACCCATTTACATGCTACTAAGCTCTCGGCCAAAGGGGTTTTGTGTCCGATTCGGTTTCAATCCAATCGAACTACAAATCGACATTAATCACCATCCAATTTGATTACATACACATCCAATGTCATAAAATCAAAAAATACCAAGACAATAAAGGGCATACATTCGGCCAACACAAGCAATTTGGGGATTTATGTTCAATTCAAAATTCAATCTTATTGACTTCAAATTAACATCATCAATTTGATTACATACACATCCAATGTCATAAAATCAAAAATTCCAAATTTCCAAATATGCTTCAACTTTCGGCCAAGGTTATATTTTGGGGTTTTTTGTCCAATTCAAAGTACTATCCAATAGACCTTAAATTAACATCAAACACTATGATTCCAATTCATCAAATTAATCAAAATCAAAAAATTTCCAAGAACCCAAAATCATCACACATTCGGCCAACACTTCCAATTTGGGCAAAATTGATCCAATCACATTTTGTTGAAATTGATCAAATCAATCTTCAATTAAAGATCATTTAAACATGCTCAATTAATCAATTTAACCAAATCATGCTCAAAATCAAAATACCCAATATTAGTCACATATTCGGCCAAGATGCAAAAATTTGGGGAAAATAATTCTAAATCATTTTTCAACAAATTGGTCCAACCAAAATGAAATTAAACATGTTATAAGCATACTTAAACAACCAATTTACTCAAATCATGCTCAACAAACATTTACCCAAATTTTCAGCCCTAAAATTTCATGCTTGAACCTATAGCTCTGATACTAATGTTGGTAAAAATCTAGGTCCCAAGATCAAAGAAGACATGAAAATCGTGCATGAATACACCAACGAAGATAGCGGAATACTTACATTGGTTGGTAGAGTCGATTTGAAGACCATTGAAGCCAAAATGCTCACTGTTTTGGCGCATGAACTGCAGCAGTCCACTGCTTCTGTCTTCAGTATTTGAGCTGCGAAAATGAGTTCCTAGATTCGTCGGATGGATCCCGGCTCATGGTCGAACCTCCCTACCACCTTCGCAAGACTTGTAAGTGTGCTAGCACTTGATTTCTCACCATGAAAAACCACTCTTGCTTCCCTATTGTTCACGCCCAAACTGATGTCAAAACCAGTGAAGAACAGCCACTGTTTTGGCGTGAGAGAGATGAGAGAGTTAGAGAAAAATTGTTTTCTTTTCTTTCAATTTTTGTTTCAAAAACGTGAGAAGGAAAGAGAGAAGCAAATGATGTATTTCATTTACCAAAAATTAATGAATTTTTTAGACAAAATTCTTCAAAAACCGTGAAAAGCATTTCCCTCCAAAAAATTCATCATCATCACACATTGAGAATAGAGACAATGTATCATCCCTTAAAGGTGACTAGATACATTCATCTATTCGTATCAAGTAATGAGATATCGCGATGTGATTTGCGGATCCTACTCGTTTTAAAATACGAATGTGTTCGCAAATACTTTCGGGCTCGGTTTCGCTAATTCCGAATTAACGCATTTCCGTCGCGACGAGAATTAATTAATTTCGCCTAGCGAAATTACTATTCAGATCGGTAACGAATTAATTCTAAATTAATTCGTTCGCCCGAATTAAAATCTAATTTTAATTCCGCGTCGAAATCTAATTTCGTTTAATATATCGAATATATTAATTTACCGATTAATTCCAAATTAATCGTTATCTCTCTTTAGACGATATTTTATCCTAGATAAAATATCTCCGTAATTAATCCTATATTAATTTTCTCTCTCTTCTATATAATCCCAGATTATTCAAGAGTGCAAGTTGTGCGTCATCGGTGGATTATCGGGAAGCGACCCATGAGATCTCCGGATACGTTGGCAGTAAATACGGTCGTCGGAGTATCTGAATCACGTACGTACCAAGTACTACGTTCTACCGATTTACGAGACAAGGTCGACTCCTAGCAAAGCACCAAGTCTTCCCAATTCTCCGGACATATCCATTTAAGAATATCAAAGATCTGTATCAAGCGTAGTATACTAATGTATTGTATTGCGTATATCGATCCAGTATCGGACGATCACATGTTAGGCCTGGGGCTGGAAATGTGTCTGCCCCGTACGAAACATATATCGGACATCAAGCAACTAGTCTCTGTGAATCGGGCAATCCTGACCTAGTCATATTGTCCCGACGGTTGCAACCTTTTATAGAGCACTAGTTCTGTATCCTGCACGATCATCAACTCCATATGTCTGAAGTGACACTTCCATCTTGACATCACACCCAGTACACTACGATTCCTGATAAACCCAGAAGAGGTGAACACAGAACCAGTTTAGGTCCCCCAACCACCAAAACCAAAGTTTACCGATTGTCGCAAGTACTAGCGATGCAAGTCTCAGGTTAAGATCATATACACCTACCCTGATGCGGCCTCCCATAGACACGCAGACATACTACCAATGGGATTCCGCGGGGTCTATCCAGAGCGAAGCTGTTTTCCGTACCGTCGGTGAAACACGACCTCCTATCGCACTTGCATAAGTATCCAATACTTATATATATGAGAACTATGTCGTTGTGCCCTCACAACGCACACAAGTGCAATACTAGCCTATTCCGCATTATCGATGTCTAGTCTCGATAATACTACGGCTAGGGATATTTAATGATTAATCCTTCGTGGACTAATACTGTCTCATATCATCTCAATCCAGGAACTAATCATAGGGACCTCTCTTCATTTGTATATCTATGGTGATCTAATCACAAATGATGAGAGTGCAATTTCCTTATTACATAGTTAATTTGCTACAACAACACAATGATCTGTGCAAATAGTGACGCTATGGGTCATATTATCCAACATGTATATCGAACAAAATATTATTATCTCACTGATTAAGACCGCATCTGCTATTGACCCTTCAATCAGCGCTTTATTTTTCACATATTGTTTGTAATGTCCCAAAGCCCTACTGTTATTACAACAAATTTTCATTATTAATATTTTTAATGAAATATAAAATTAAAAATGTAAAATTTAAAATTTAATATTACCTCTCAATAGGGTACATCCATCTGTATGGGACAAGACATCCCCTCCTAGCTTTGGATGGTAAATGCACGGCCAGATGTACCATCATATACAAAAATGGGTGGCAATATTTGCTCCAGCTTTCATAGGATTATCACGATTCCTCGCTCAAGTCCGTCAATAACAAATGTGGTTAATGTCATTTGACACAATTATTTAAAGAAGCCACATAGATCAAGTACGACGTCACATACATTTAACGACAGATAAGGTCGAATGCCAACAGGAATGAGAATCTCAATAAACACATGACAGTCGTGACTCTTTAATCCAGTTATCGTATCATCCCTGACCCAACGTCCAATATTCGATAAATAATCATCAGGAAATTTAACCATTTTCAGCCAATAACAAAATGATTTTCTCTCTGATTGAGTTAGCACGTAACTAGCAGATGGCTTAATAAGACCTCGAGGAGTGACCTGTAAATGCAATTCACTGCGAATTCTAAGATCTTGTAGGTCGAATCTAGTATTTACAGTGTCTTTTGTCTTACCCGGAATGTTGAACAATGTGCCCACTAAACTCTCGCATATGTTTTTTCTATATGCATTACATCCAAATTATGTCGCAGACTCAGACTCCCTCAATACTCTAACTCAAAGTAAATACTCTTTCTCATCCAATTCAACTCTTCAGGTTGACGTTTTTGATTTTTATCTTTATTATTAGGAGTTTCCCCGATGTGCTATCTCTGAGATGTTGATGTTGGCAAAGTATGTCAAATACAGACAATGGACTGTGCATATTTTGAGGTTCTTATTGACCGTTGAATAATTTACTTCTCCGCCAAGGATGACACAACTCAAGAAATCTCATGTGCCTGTGTATCATATTTTATTCTGTAACCGTTACGAAGGTGTTTGACCCGCACAAACTGGACATGCCATGTATCCCTTAGTGCTCCATCCAGATAATGAACCATAAGCTGGAAAATCATTAATGGTCAATAATAATGCGACATGCATATGAAAATACTGCTGAGAAGCTACATCATAGGAATGTACACCCACATTCCATAATATCTATAACTCCTCGATTAATGGTCTCAACTAAATATTCATATTTTTACTAGGGGAACGTGGACCAGGGATAAACAATGACATAAACATGAACGGATCCTTCATACATTTCCATTGAGGTAATTTATATGGAATAACAATAACTGGCCACATAATGTAAGAGTTGTACATATTCCCAACGGGTTAAAACCATAGGAGGTGAGACCTAACCTGACATTACGGGGGTCCTTAGCGAAACGGGGGTACATGTCATCAAATTCCTTCCACTCGGTTCCATCCGCAAGATGTCTGAGTATGCCTTCCACACCGATCATCTTTTCATGATGCCACTTCATGTCAGTCGCTGTGTGTTGTGACATGAACAACCTCTGCAGCTGGGGCATTAATGAGAAATATCGTAATATCTTATGAGGAACTTTTTTCCCAATACCACGGATTTTGTACCGACTTTCACCACAGATCGGAAAATATTCAAGTGATTCATACTCGACACGAAAGAACACACAATCATACTTACAAGCATCAATGGATTCATACCCCATTCCCAGATCACGCATTATTTTCTTTGCCTCGTAGTACGACTTAGGCAATTCGCTTCCAACCAGTAACATTTGCCCAGTAAGTCTAGCCATCATATCAATACTTTTGTTGGTCATTTTGTTCATCACTTTAATGTGTAATAATTTCACAATGAAATTCAAGATCGACATCCCAGCACCTTCAAATGGTAATTTTTTGGCCCCATCAAGTAGTTCATTAAATAAATTTTGATCATTTCCACCTAACACTGGTATGTCATTGCGAACACTATGACCAACTTGTGGACCTTGTAAGTCATGCAAAGCATCAGTTATCTCATCGTTTGTAGGTTGATTGTAACTACTACTCCCTTCACTGGAATAAAAAAACTGTGATTGAGAATTATACTACTTACCATGATAAATCCACGTACGATAACTTTGGGATATTCCTGGCATGTATAAATGATTATGAACTTCATCCAACCGTTTCATTTTCCTATTCAAATAATTTATACATGGACACCAAACACGACCTTCTGCATCAATGTGTTGCTTTTCCGATTTTATGAACTCATACACTCCATTACGGTATTCAACACTCAATCTATCCACCGCGCTCATCCAATTTCTATCCATTTCAGCCAAATATCTACATATAAAAATATAATTATTAGACATCATATTACACTCATCAACATCACCAATTCATTAATTCTTTATTTAAGCATACACATATATATTTAGTTAGTTAATTAATTAGTTACAAAACAAAACATATTTAGTTAATTAACTAATTTACATATATGCATCATAAACCACTAACACAATGTATATAATAAACATAATTATAAAAAAATTAAAACCATAATTTTTTAGAAAGATTAAACTTAAATTAATTAAGTGAGATACTATTCAAATATAAGGAAAAATAATAAAGAGAGATGAAAGAAAATTTACCTTACGAAAAATTAGAGTTTTGTTGTAAAGTTGTAGGAGAGTTGTGAGTGAACTTGCAGATGAGAGACTAAAGTTGCAGAGGAGAGAAAGAGTGGAGGGGGGAAGAAGTGTTGGTGGTTCTGCATTTTAATATAATTTTAGCGTCGAATAAAAGAAATTCGACGCTAAAAATATGCCATTTGGCATCGAAATTAAATTTCGACGCTAATGGTAAAGGGATTGTCGGTGGTATTGTCATAAACCTTTTGCTTCGACATAATATTCGATGCTAAATGTTCCCCTTTTTAGCATCGATTACTTGATTTTGACGCTAAAAGTTGTAATTTTAGCGTCGAAAATTATTTCGACACCAAAGGTAAGGGAATGTCGGTGGAATTGTCAAAAATTTTAGCGTTGACATATATTCGACGCTAAAATTATATTTTTTTAACGTTGTATTGAATATTCGACGTTAAAAGTTTACCCTTTTACGTCGAAAAGTTGTTTCAACGCTAAAAAAATATGGTCCATGATTTAGGTTCTTTTTCTGTTAGGAGAAGATCTTTTATTAAGCAGCGTACCATATATTTTTGCAAGAGATATTTCTAACAATAAGTTTGAATTAATAAGATTTTGGTATTTTGCATACAGTTACTTGAACTATGGTTTATTAGCAGCTCGAGCAGAAATCTTGAATGTCACTGGAGACGATTACAACCCGTGCATTTTGGCTGGTTATGATGGTATGTTCTAGTAAATAATTTTTAATTTAGAGTCCTGATAAATCATCCTAATGGAATGGTCTCTCTCACTGGGCGACCCTAAATTTTGTGTGTCCTAAATAAGTTTTTAAATTATGTAACTCATTTTTGAATTTTTTTTAGCTTATTTACTGTTTTGGATATTAATTTTCTTAAATTTTGGGTCATATTTTGTTCCCAAATCATAAAGTTCAACTGGCTGCCTCTGTGGATATTACATAGGGCCACCCTTGCTCCCTCCCTCCCTCCATCGAACTTCTGGTTTCATAGAATGCTATGAAGATTGAAAGGGAAATTATCTTTTGTACAGGAAAATTTATATGTGTAAACCTTTAATTCTTCTGGAAAATATTTAGGATCGTATAGTTAGTTAGTCGGGGTTAGCAAAATTTAATATGATATACAAGTTTTATTTACTCTGCCTGTTGACATCAGATGTCAAAATTTATTCAGCAATTTTTCCTTTGCGGTTGCCCTTGTGTAATGTTTTGAAGGATTTTACAAATATGGGGAAAAGGAATACAAAGCATCAGCATTTCCATCTGGTTCAAACATCAAGAAGTGTCGCCGTGCAGCTATCAAGGCTCTCAGAGTTGAGGATACTTGTATTTACGAGAAATGCACATTCGCTGGAATATGGAACGGCGGAGGGGGTGATGGACAAAATAATATGTATGTTGCTTCATTTTTCTATGACAAGGCTGCCGAGGTATTACTCTTCTATAAATTGGTTTCTTGAAAAGATTTTCCTTAATTGTCGTCTAGCTAGCTGCATGGATTTCTAATCCAACAATTTGCATATATATATATATAGGTTGGTTTTATTAGTCAGAATGAAACTGCTGCCGAAGTTCGTCCTGTTGATTTTGAGACTGCAGCTAAACGTGCCTGCCAAACCAAATTTAAGGATGCAAAATCTATATATCCACTTGTGGATGAAAGTGATCTGCCATACTTATGCATGGATCTTGTCTACCAGTATACATTGCTTGTAGTTGGATTTGGTGAGTTACAGATACAGTGACCTCATGTTAATTTCTGTTGATTCAGAGTGTTCGTGATCTGATCTCTCTATACTGTTCGATCATCTTATTTGGACAGGTTTTGATGCCCAGCAAAATATTACATTAGTAAGGGAGATTGAATATAAAAATGCTCTTGTCGGAGCAACATGGCCGCTAGGCAGCGCCATAGAAGCTATCTCGTCTTTATGATTGAATCATATATTTGGCTGAATTATGTACCCATCTAAATAAACTTCAGCTATATGTGGCATTTGGGTGCCTGCTCAGCTGAAGCTGAAGTATCCACTGCCTGATGCCTCAGAATCAGAATCAACTTTGAATTGGGAATTGTATTTGATCTTTGGAATAATAAAAGAGACTTAATTAGTTCCATTTATTATAATTTGCAATCACATTACAAAGTGTTATGATATAGTTTTTTGAGAGTCTGATCGGACTCAGCTCAGTTACCATAAACGGATCATTTGATGAGTTGATTTTGTACGGATTTATCTAATGTAGACCGTATGATTTCCTCATTATGGATTTAGTACTAAATACAAACACATGAGTGCTTATATGAATAATAGGTACACCATGCTTGGTGTAACACGAGTCCTTATATGAATAACAAGTATGCCGAATTAGCCTATTAGAGTTTTCTATTAAAGTAGTGTTTATCCCACCTGTCTATGGAAAGTTCTCGGTAGCAATGTATAAATGATCCTTAAACTTAAAGTCTTCACTAATCTTCTGTGTGAATTAATAGGGGAGTGATTGAGTTGCATGTGATGCAGGTGAAGATTGAGGAAGACACAATAAATGACTTGCCACTCTAAATAACTTTTGTTATGAGAGTTAATATTACATATGCGGTTGACATAATGATAATAAAAATCTGTGGCAATAGTGAAAAATTCCAAAATATTAGTTTTGTAAAGTTTACATTCCAATATTATCAAAATTATATTCAACGTTAAAACCTTTGACTATTAGGGTTAACACATTTCATATCCTAGGTTATTTTGCAGGATATAAAGAGACGAATGATTGATTCTTATGGAAAATATCTACGGACGGATTCTTATTTTTCATTTTCATTTGAGGATGATGACAAACTGCTAGGTGTCACTGTGATCTATGTAGAAAAAGCAATTAGGGTAAATAGTATGATAATTAGTGCTACGCGTGCACTTTTTGTGTTTTTATGCTATTCTATTTTAGTTTTAATTCAATAAAGCTTATAAGCTTTAGGACGGCCAAGTAAGTTATTAGGGTTAGTTTATGATTCTAGTTTACTATAAAATACTTCTTAAACCCTCATTGTTACTTTAGATTGTTAGTGACATAATCGCAAGATGTATTTTGATCATGCAATGCTAGAAGTCTTCGACGTGCATTAGTGGACATTATAGAAGATGTCGAAGCATGTTGGTTGTGAATAGCAATGTATGTGAAGACTCGAGCAACAAACGAAGAATATATTGTGTAGTCTTACTTTAGGGGTCTCTTTGTAAGTGAGTTGTTAAATTAAGTCTTTAAGCTCAAAGGACATATGCACATTCATATAGATGCATTAGGGTTATGTGAAAAATATTTTTAACCTTTAAATCGTGACATTTTGGTACTGAGACCGACATAATGGTCCTCAAACCGGCATACTAGTGCCCCTGCTATGTTTTGAGTTGATTTGCATCGCCTCTGGAACCGGACTACTCCATATCGGTCACCCATACTGGTCCCTCTGGTGTTTGTACAACTACTGGAACCAACACATAGCATACAGGTCTTCATACCGGTTAACATATATATTTTGCATGCTTTCAGAAACGGGCACGGAGCATACCGGTAAGCACATTGGCATACCGGCCTCCATACCGGTCAGTAATACAGTATAACACTTGAATCTTCAAAGGTAATATAGCCGTTATGCTTTGGAAGACCGAAATACCAGCCTTTGTAGACCGTCATACCGGTCTTAGACAGAGTTGTTAGGGCAATTTACACCTTCACTATATATTGTGCCCAAAATTTATTTTTGCCTAACTTTTGAACCTTCATACAACTTTTTCTAAGGGAAAAACAGAGAGTTTACAAAACCTTCATGATCATACACTCTCATACTGAAGCTCACGCACTACACCTTCATATCGTTAGTACTGAGCTTAGAACACTTGGGTAGCAACTCACATCTTAAATCTTCTTATCTTTTTTGAGTGCTCAAGTGATATTGTAAAATCTTCATATTCAAACACTTGAGGGTGTGAAATCTCTTTGTGAGTGGGTATACTCAAAATGGGGATTGTAAAGATTTTTGAGTGAGCTGTTGGAGTTGGTGCTCAGCGCGCCAAATTTTGTTGTATTTATTATAAATATGATGTATATTTTATTTTATTACGAATAAAATTAAGTAATTTTCATCAATTTAATCTTATATATGGTAATGGCATAAAAGACCTTAGAATGAATAGTTGTGACATAATTACAAAAGCGCCGTAATTATTACTGAGAAATGTCACAATATGATTCATTCTTAAACTATTCCTGAACGAGGTTTACGTACCTGGTCGGTTATAAACCCGTGAGACCGGTACATGTCGTATATTAGAATTGTTTTAATGGTTTATCTCAACAAACCATGAGTCTTAGGAGACTCATATAGACACGTAGGTATTTATTGGATAATACTGAACGATTCATTCAAAGATTCCTGATAGATGGTACACCAACGTCAATGGGAATATTTACGAGTCGAATAACATATTAGCTCATTTGACTAGTGATACCACAGTGGATATGTGAGATATCCTCCATACTTTGATGGTAGTCATGTCAACGATCTTTTAAGATCAGACCTATGCCTGTTCGTTGGGTATGGACTGATACTCACGATATCCTGTGATAAATCGATAGAGGATCTGTCAATCCCGTGTACAGGATTTAGGTGTCCAATTTATGATTCTTTGAAATCCTTAGCCGAGGTGTGATTCGGAAACGAGTTCCGAATATTTATTGAAGAATCATAAATATGTCGTGACACATGAATTGTTCATAGCGCAGATTTGACGTTTAATCTATATCTCCGGAATAATTCGGATAACCTATGATAGAGGGATTATATATATGCAATGATTTCGAATTGGATGGTTCAACTCGATTATTTGTGGTCTTCGTAATTTTTGAGTGGAAAAATTAGAGATATGGAAATGGTTTCCGTGATAGATAAACGTTGTCCCTAGAGAGTCCCACAATATAAAGTGTACTTATTGAGCACTTGGGCAATTAATTATGGATAATTCGGATTATTCATAATTCAACACATGCGTATTAAATAATGTTGTATTTGTATGCGATACATAATTTAGATTAGATACACATTATTAACCTATTGAATTTTGACACTTGTTTTATTATTATTATTATTTATTATAATTAATTAATTAATTATAATTAATTATTAATAATGATAAATGGAAGAATATTCTAGGAATATTTTTCCATGTATTTATTTTATCTTTTTATTAATTAAAATAAATAAATAAATAAATTATTAATTAATTAATTTTAGATAAGAGTATTATTTTGGAATATTCTTATAATTGGTAAATTTTGATTTCTCAAGCCATGGAATTTTGACACATGGATTTAATTAACCAAAATCAAAATAATTACATTTTGATAAGACCAAATGTGTGACAAAATAATTGGGCCAAATATTAATGCAATTTTGACCAAAATTCATCGAGTAATTTCTACCATGTAGGGTTTTATTATAAAAATGAAATTGTTTCATTTGGTTAAGGCTCTAATCACTTCTCATGTATTGAGAACCAAAAGAAAAGAAATAGATTACGGTTAAAACAAAGCAACCAACACAAAAGAGAAAAAAAATTAAAGAAATTGGACTTGATATTAAGGTAATACTAAGTTCCGAATTTCTATTTTTCTTAAGTTTTGTTTAAACATGTATAATATGTATGAAATATGTATATTGCATGTTTGAGTTAAATATGTATATTAGATATGTATTTAAAGCACAAAACATGGTGTTGGATGTTTTTAACCTTAATAAGTGTTAAGCATGTGTAAATAGATTAATTAGTGAATTAATCTCTAAAATTAGTTTTCCATTCTAGAATGATGTTACCACTCTAATATTGCCTAGAATTGTTCTTGAGGTTTTATACTGTGGTGACTAAATTTGGTGTAAATTAATTGGATTAATTTGGTGAATAAATTAAATTATGGCATGAAAATTGGACAAAAATATTTTCTGGATCAGATCTGATTTGAGTGCCTAAAACAAAATATTTTTCATGAAAAAATATATTATTTGGATGATTTTGGATGTGTATTGGGTGGTGGATAAATTTCAAAAATTGTTCCGGGGGAGAAAACGTGAGAAAACGGCGAAATTCACGTCGAAATGGGCTCGTTGAGTCGCGGATGTGAACCCAGCGAACTGGGCACTGTTCGGGTAGCCCTAGGGCGAACTGAACACTGCCCAAGTGACCAGGTTGGCCCTGCTCGACGGTTGGTTAACCGGTTTGACCGTTTGCCAGTTACGTATAGTATTTATCGAAAAATATTTTCGTAAAATAATTATCGTGTTTCGAAATATATTATGTTATTAAATGTTAATAAATAATATATTTATACTTACTTGGGTGAATTAAAAAATATTTATATTTATTAATTCGCTCGGAAAAATTTTAAAATTTTTAAAAACCATTTTCGCTTTCCACCGCGCTCTTCCGCTGTGTTCATCAAATAAAATGGTATCAGAGCGTCTGATCCCACATCCAAAATAATTATTCATTCCTTAAATATTTGATATTTAATTTAATTTATTTTACACATGCTTGAGAATTAATTGATTGGATCAATTATTTTGGCTATTTGATAGTTTTTGTAAAATTCCCATAATAAGGCTTTGTGTTTTGTGAATGTATTGTACACTAATGGGTCCATTTCGTCAATACGAATGTAAATATCTTTCCTGATACCGTATCTGCCAAAGCAGTGCCACTATGGCTAATGGCAATTTGTTTATACCGGTAAAACTTATTTGATAAGAAACAAATTCGAACGAAAGTGCATACCAATAGATGCCAAAGGAGTGAAGTAGTGCATAAGTACCTTGGATATGTACATTGACGGGTATTGCCTTGAATACGCCCCATCCAATAGATGCCAAAGCAGTGAGGATCAGAAACATTTCAGGACTTATTTTAAAGAGTCACATTGGATGTGATTGATAATTGTTATCTACTTTCAAATATATTTGGGCACAATGTGCCAAAGCTGTGTGTTCAAATATATTTGTGAGTATTAAATTCTCGTATTTTATTTGGTGATTATCAATTTATGTAAAATAATGGGAGGGCATCCTTATATTAAAAATTCCATGATATGTTGGATGTTTTATAATATTGATGAAATTACTCTTGTCTGCTTATTCCTGTTTCTTTTGTTAAGTTTGTGATGACAAATACTACTTTCTCTAATCCGTTTGCACGTGTCTTGGAAGCAAACAAACTGACTGGTCTTGAGAACTTTAGTGAATGAGAATTAGACCTTAAGATAGTCTTGAGATCGGAGAAGTTGGGTTATGTGCTGGATAATCCAGTGCCGCTGGGTATTGCACCAGAGTCTTTACCTGAAGAGAGGGAGGTATTTGAGAAATGGAAGGATGATGATATGAGAGTCAGTTACTCATATTTGTACTATGTCTATTAATCTAAAAAGGCAATATGCTGATATGTCTGACTCCTATAACATTATAACTCAGCTTTGGGAGCTATTTCTAAACTAGGAGCAGACCCTGGTATACAGAATCTCTGTGGAATTATTCCCCGCTCGTTTGGCTGATGGCACTCCAGTGTGTCCACATGTCTTGCACATGATGGATCTCATTGAGCAGCTTCGAAAGTTTGACTTTTAGCTGAATGAGACATTAGGCAAGAATTCGATTCTTGGCTCACTCCCACCGACGTATTCCCAGTTTATTATGAACTTCAACATGCATGGTATTCATTGTTCCTACAGTCAGTTGCATATAATCCTTCACACTACTGAGGAGGACATTAAGAAGGGTGTGCCGGACACTCATTTCGAAGTCATCTTTGCCTAGTTCTTCTTCTTCTCAATCTATGATATCGGGCAATAAGAAAAAGAAAAAGGCAAAGAAGACTGGTTCTAGTGTTCCACTAAAGGAAAAGTTGAGAAACCAAGTAAGTCGAAGAAGAAAGCTGATGAGGAAAAGTGCCACCACTGTGGCAAGATTGGACATTGGAGGCGCAACTATCCAGACTATATAGCTTCCGCCAGACGAGAGAGCCTTCGCATCGGGTATGTTTATTTTCCCTATCATTGATATCTCTTGGCTTGTGAAGCCATTGGTTCTAGATGGGTTTTAGATTCTGCTAGTCATACTCACATCTGTAATTTATTGTAGGGGGTGAAGGCCAGTAGAATGCTGAATTCAGGCGAGGTGCATCTGCGTTTTGGGAATTGAGATTCTTAACCTGCAGCAGCCATTGGCAAATATGAGATTCGTCTATCCAGGGGCAACATTATTTTGACAGATTGTGTTTTTATTCCAGGTTATGTAGCAAATATTATATCCCTGTTTGTATTAGATACAAAAGGATATCATGTACATATTAAGAATCGTTCTATGTATATATATGATATGAACAATATTTTGTTGCACAAATGTTCAAATTCATCTAGTCATTATATTATGCATGCCATTAGAGATGTTTATGAAATTGGGGATAATAAACGTAAAAGATATGAAATATCTGATACTGAATTGTGGCATATGCGGTTAGGTCATATAGGTGTACGACGCCTAACCCAGTTGGTTAAGAATGGTATGATTGAGAATTTAACCATACAATCTTTTCCAACTTGAGAATCTTGTATTCAGGGTAAAATGACCAAAGCCCCATTTACTGGTGTCGGACATCGGGCCACTAACTTATTGGAGCTCGTATATAGTGATGTATGTGGTCATGTAAGTCACATTACTCATAGTGGTTTTTCTTACTTCGTAACATTTACAAATGATTTCTCATGGTATGTTTATGTTTATTTGATGAAACATAAATCGAAAACCTTTGAAAAGTTCAAAGAATTTCGAAATGAAGTAGAAAACTAAACTGGTAAATTCATCAAATGCCCTCGATCAGATAGAGGCGGTGAATATATGAGTAGTGAGTTTACAGAGTATCTTAAAGAGAATCAGATTCTCGCTCAATATACTCCTCCGGGTACTCCACAGCACAATGGAGTGTCTGAAAGGAGAAATAAGACTTTATTGGATATGGTCTGATCCATGTTGAGCTTTACAGATATGCCTTACTTTTATGGGGGTATGCTCTTCTTACTATTGCACATCTGCTAAATAGGGTTCCTTCTAAAGCTGTTCCTACTACTCCATATGAGATATTGGTCGGTAGGAAACCGAACCTTAATTATATTAGGGTTTGGGGCTATCCTGCATACGTCAAGGTGACGCATCAGGATAAACTTTTGCCTTGAGGGCGAAAAGTTAGGTTTGTAGGATATCTTTCGAATTCCAAAGGATATCAATTTTATGAACCCGAGCATCGAAATATGTTCATAGCTCGTTTTGCAAAATTTCTTGAAGAATAATTTTTGGCAGAAGGTGGTAATCATAGAAAGGTTGAGCTTGATGAAGTCCAACCTATAGATGACAGACCAATAGAGGAATCATAGTCTCAGACAGAAGCTGAACCTTCTAGTTCCACTATCCGTAGGTCTACTAGGATATCGAGACATCTTGAAAGCTTGTGTTGGATACAAGACAAGAGTCTCGATGTGCTCCTTGTTGAGGATACTGATCTGTATACCTAAAGAGAAGAAATGTTAGATATTGATTCTGCTAAATGGCAGAAAGCCATGAATTCTGAATAGACTCTATGCATCAGAATCAAGTATGGGACTTGGTTCTGCTTCATGTGGGAATCGTTCCTGTAGGTTATAAATGGGTTTACAAAAGGAAGCGCGGGCCTGATGGGAAGGTTGAAACCTTCAAATCCTGATAGATTGCTAAAGGTTACACTCAAAGGCCAGCTGTGGACTATGATGAAATCTTTTCACCAGTAGCGATGCTAATATCTATTAGGATTTTGTTGGCTATTGCTGCTTACCATGTTCATGATATTTGGCAAATGGATTTCAAAACGGCTTTTCTTAATGGATTTCTTGATGAAGAAATCTCTAGCTTCGCGGAGTTGGAATATTCATTTTGATGAGTTAATCAGATTGTCTAGTTTTCTCAAAAACGGAGAAGAATCTTGTGTTTATAAGAAGGTTAGTGGGAGTATGATTGTGTTCTTGGTGGTTATGTTGATGACATCTGACCGGCGTAAACACACACGTATAACGCAAGCGCATGTATCGTTCATGTAGTATAAAAATATCGATCCCACGATGACTTAATATATAAACTATTAATTTTATGAGGTCAAATGATTACTAGTATCTAACAGGTTGTTGATTGATTTGAAATGGTGACGATTCTAAATTTAAAAACAAGTAAATAAAATTATTCGAAAGTAAATTTAAAGAAAATTCAATATTAAAAACTATCTAGGGTTGTGATTTCTTCCAATATCATTTAAAAGATGAAATGATTATTTTATAGTTGGGTAATATATTGATTTATTAATCTGGAACACTAAATTATGTGTAAGCCTCTGTCGATGGTCAGACACAAATACCCAGTTTAACCCAATTGAACCATATGTTTATGTCAACCAAATTATCTAGATTCATAAGTTTAAGTTCCAATTATGGCTACCCCCGCCTGACATGTATATGTCTATCCTGTAAGGAAATCTATTAAAGGGTTATCTATCCTCAAGGAAGATCGTGGGCTATTGAGTCTAAAGCTGAAACCTAAAATCCCTATGTCTAGTTCATTTTAGATTTACCAGAACAATTTTATTAATGGCCAGTTAATGAAAAAACATTAAGATTAAGACTCAATAAATAAATCTTTATAATACCCAAACTATAATCTAACCCCTTATAAACCGGTGATATTAAAAGTCATCACAACCCCGGATAACTAATTTAGTTACAACACATAACTAGGGCTAGTAAAAATTTGAAAATAAAAGACATAAAGTAAAAATGCGGTAAAGTAAATACTGAAAAGTAAATTACAATAAAATAAAATGCTAAGGTAAAAAGAATTACTTTTACTACTACTAATTTAGATATCTCCCATAATATAATATATAAACTTGTGAATACATTACCAACCAGCCATATAGGCGGTATCCTGATTAAGTCAAATTAAGTCCAACCAGTCATTAAGGTGATAAAAAGATTTGTCCATGAACCTGCCATATAGGCGATAAGAAAGTTTAATTAACAACCGACCAATCTGGCGGTATCCTTGATTAGTCAGGTTTAAACCAGATTAAAAATGAATTACCAACCGACCAATCTGGCGGTATCCTTTTTAAGTCAATATTTTAAATAGTGAATATATTATATTTAAGGGAGATTAATCTAAATAGCAATAGTAAAAGAATTACCTTTCACCCTAGCTGGGGAAGTTACCTCCTCATGGTGAATAGTAAATACTGTAAAAAGTAAAAAAAAAGTAAATTACTATTATTACAAAACGTAATTAAAATTAATTACAAAACTAAAAATTAAAAACTAAAAGAAACTAGAGAGAGAAACTCCCTCTTTACATCAAAGAGATGAGAGAGAGTGGTACAACTGAAACTGGGATTTCGCGCTCTATTTATAGGGGTCCGTAGGGGTCGCGCGTCGCGACGCCCAGCTCACGTCGCGACTGCCGTTTGGTCGACGTGGCAGCTTCTGGTTCGTCGGTTGAAGATCCTGGATAAGGTGATATGGTGACACGTGGCAGAGTAGTTGGATCTCAATTATTGTGACACATGGCGGCTTCTGATTGGTCGGCTAGATTCTTATCCGCCACGTGTCAGATAGGGATAAGAGAGCCAATAATTGATGCTGACGTGGCGCTGATGTGGCTACACGTGGCAATTGACTGTCGGCACCATAGAATCGCGACACGTGGCACGCTGTGATTGGTTGATAATGACGTGGCAGTGAGGTGGCATGTTGACTCAGTCAACTGATGATGCGGACGATGACGTGGCTGATAGGTGGAGTGACACGTGGCGACACGTGGTGATGGTGACTGTCGGCACCGTAGGATGATGACACGTGGCACGGCGCATGTTAGCAGATCGGCTGTGATGGTGACATGTGGCACGGCGCACGTTAGCAAAGTCAAATTTTCTCAGATTCTTATTTGTGAACCTGGCGCACGTTAGCACTGTTCGGCGCACGTTAGGCGTCGCGATGTGGAAAATTACCAAAATGCCATTTTTGTCCAATTTTCACTATTTTGGCCCAAATCACCTCCAGATTGTTTTGAAACTTTATTTATCTACAAAATAACACAAAACACATCAAAATATTCACAAGACTCAAGAAACTATACAAAATATTAGGTTAAATGAGTGGGAAATAGTGATAGATTTATCACTCATCACACCCCCAAACCTAACATTTTGCTAGTCCTCGAGCAAAACACAAAATAAAATAACATAATAAAATTTAACTAAGCCACTTTCGTAGGGATCACGGTTGCATTTAGCGTATGCAACAAGCCTTTAAACCCCTAGGTGTCCCTAGTGGACGAGTTGTACTCTCGTGAGGGTTTACAGCAATGATACCCACAAACATTTTACAAAAGTAAAAAGAAAGTAAAACTAATGCACACAAAAGCAAAAAGACAAGCGAAAAGAGAATAAAGAAGTTAGTAACTAATTAGGTGAAAGTTCTACTACAAGTTACTAGTTGTTTTGTTTCTTTCTAAAATACTAAATAAGTAATTCTCCGATTATTTTTACCATTCTCCATATACACAGGCAACATAATATTAACAACTCATTTTTGCCCACAACAGTCATAAGTGCAGTTGATAAGAGAGTAATATTTTTGTCCTAAAGTTCTATCAGATTTCACACCTTTTTGCAGCAATGGAATAATTTTTCGGATTTTTTCTTTGACTTTTTCTCTATTTTTTATTTATATACAATATCTTCCATCTATGTAACGAGTGTTGGGTCGGTGGCTCCCAAACCAGTTGGCTTTAGGGCTCCAGGTGATAAGACAGCCCTAAGGACTTAATTACTCAGACTTCAGATATTTTTGCAGCATCTTTGATCCATGTAGCGAGCTTTGGGCCAGTGACTCCCAAACCAGTTGGTTTTAGGGCACTAGGTGTTAAAACACCCTTACAGACTTAATAACTCGAATCTCAGATGTTTTTTTTTTTTTAATTTTTTACTCCATTGATTTTTGAGATGCTTCCTCCAATTAAACTAGAGCACTGAATCTTACAAACTTTTTAATTTTAACTCATGTCCGTATGTTACTATGCATGTTGATAATACCTGTCAACTGAGCATATGAAAATCCATTTTAGTCTGTTTTATGGAGAATTTACAAATTAAATAATTTAAAAGGAAATAAACAAAAATTAACTTATTTCGAAAATAGGCTTGAGATACGTCTCAGGAGTGGAAACTCCTTACTCAGCTATCTCTTACCAATTTCACATTTTTAGTCAAAATAAAAACAAAAAAGCAAAATATTTTTGTAATTTTTGAAAATTTTTCAATTTTTTTTTTGTATTTTTCAAAAAATTTTGAACTAAAAATAGAAACAACACACAACTAAAAACAAGGTACTGATCAACTAATTCCCTCCCCCAAACCTAAATGAGACATTGTCCCCAATCTCTTATACAGTAGAAGAAGAGTTAAGAAGGTCGTACCTGGTTAGCTAAAAATCTACGAAAAATTAAAGGTTAAGATCCAAATTAATCCGACGCCTCTTACCACGATCGTCCTCGGACCAATTTATCTTTGAAATGATATGGTCAACTTGTGGTTCATAGGCTAAGAGTTGGTCAATTAGATCCAGAGCAGTTCTGGCAGTAAAGAGGAGTTCTTTCATAGGTTTTGACACGAACCCATTTCTCCGAGCATCATCAAGAAACACACAAAGAAAATCATAAAATCCATCAACGTTGAACAGTCCAAGCGGTTTATGGTGTATGTTCAGGTTCGCCCAAGATAATACTATAAAAATTTCCTCCAATGTGCCCAAGCCACCTGGCAAAGCGATAAAAACATCAACACGGTTGACATACCTGGCACGATCAGTTCATCTCCGTTTGATGATCCAATAAGATTTGCCTCTGCCAAGTGTTTTGGGATGATTCCCAAAACGTGACTGCCTCATTCCTGTACGGCCTTTGAAATGATCCCCATTAGTCCAAGATTGCCTCCGCCATATATTAAGTGCATATTCCTTGCTGTTAAGACTCGACCCAATTCCTGTGCTGCTTCTACGTATTGTGGCTTAACACCAACACTACTACCGCAAAACACACATATGTTTTCAACTCGTCTTCTTGAAGTGGCTTCCATTTTTTTATGTATTTCTTTCTTAACTTTGGATGCCTTCAAAAGTGCAATGACGGGCTGAATTTATAGTACCTGAAAAGGGTGAGTAAAAATAGCACAAGTATCTTCCAGAGGACGATTGTTAGCAAAATAATATCGTGATAGTCAAAAAGGTCTGGATCGTGTCAGAGAAAACAAAAGAAAACAACAAAACAAATCACAATTATTAAGAAAAGACAAAGAGATATAATATTTACAAGAAAAGTAACGGCTTGATTGACGTTTATGGGTAAGGGACAAGCTTCCCATCCAATTTTCTTATAAATTGGCAAACAAGGTCTTTTTGAGTCAGATTCCCGAGACTTAACAATTGTCTTTCCTTTTGGAATTGTGCATATAACATGCGAATTTCATGATACACACATCCACTGGGATGCGTCTCAAGAGTTTTAGATATGTCTTCCAAAGACTCCTTACTCAAGCCATCCCTAATGAAGTTAATCTTATCTTCGCGGTTATCAGACACCATTCCTAAAGAACGACAACGAGTATTACAAAACATGCGAGCACATTTATAACAAACACACATTCTTTTGGCTCTTCTTTTTTTAGCATAGGTGCTCCTTCCTAAGCCTGACAGATGTGAAATAAAAGAGTCAGAAGACTCACCTGCCAATTGGACCCGTGCTTCAATAATCCAATGAATGTCAGTAGGAATACCTTTGATCATCAATAGTCTCATCCGTTCCAAACGAGCTTTGTAAAATTTCATCAGAGATTTTTGAGGGAGAGAAGGAAATTTCTTGTGAAGATTTACGAGAGCTTCTTTCATCGTGAAATGACTTTACCTGCAAAAACTAAACACACAAAAATAAAACACACCAGATCATAATATATACGCAAATTGCATGGGTTGCCTCCCTGCGAGCGCTAAATTTAAACGTCGTCAGCTAGACATGACTTCTCGAATGTTAAGCTGGATCTGAAAGTGTAATACTTTCTTTTTGTCGCTCAAATGATTCTCCCCAGTAGTGCTTGACATGCTTGTTTTTAACCTTGAATGTTTTGTTGGACTCAGGATCATGTATCTCAACGACTCTATCTGGTAAAACTTCAGTGATCACAAATGGACCTGACCACCGTGATTTTGGCTTCCATGGGAAAAATTTCACCATTGATTTGTTTAACAGTACCTTCTGCCCTGGTTCTAGTTGTATGCGCACTAACTTATCATCATGTCTCTTCTTGCCTTTTTCTTTGTACAATTTGGCATTCTCAAAAGGCTGATTGTGGAATTCTTCCAATTCGTTGAGCTGGTGGAACTTTTTCTCTTCTGTTGCTTGTAGTGCAAGAATTGGCTCTTTCAGTGCAAAAGACGCTTTATCTTTAGGCTCCACAGGCAATTGACATGCTTTAAGTTTGTCAGTAGAACTTTGTCTTTCATCAGAGTTCTGAATGGTACTGTGTATCACATCAAGTCTGAAACATTCCTCATTCTTTTCATCATCTGGGAAATTCATGGCCTTGAAAACATTGAATGTTACTTCTTGGTCTTGTACCCTCATGGTTAATTCTCCTTTTTTTACATCAATAATGGTTCGACCTGTAGTCAAGAATGGTCTCCCGAGGATGATTGGCACGTCTGCGTCTTCCTTCATATCAAGGACAATAAAATCTGCTAGGAAAATGAATTTGTCAACCTTGACTAGCACATCCTCAACTACGCCTCTTGAAAATACGAGCATTCTATCAGCAAGTTGTAGAGAGACTGAGGTGGGCATTGTTTCTCAAATATGCAATTTCCTGAAAATAGAAAAAGGCATCAAATTAACACTCGCACCTAAATCACACAAAGCCTTACCGAAGTCATGTTCTCCTGTGGTGCAAGGAACAATGAAACTGCCATGATCTTTCAATTTTGGGGGAAGTTTCCTCTGAATGATAGCACTGCATTCTTCTTATAATGCTACTGTCTCGTAATCTCCAAATCTCTGCTTTCGTGAAAGAATCTCTTTCATGAATTTGGCATAGCTGGGCATTTGTTCCAACGCTTTTGCAAATGGAATGTTGATATGCAGCTTTTTGAAGATCTCCAGGAATCGAGAAAACTGCTTGTCCAATTTGTTCTTCTGAAGACGTTGAGGAAAAGGTGGAGGTGGAATGATCTGTTCTTTTTCCTTTGCTTCTTTTTCCTCCATATGTTGCTTTGTTTCTTTTGGAACCTCCTCAACAGCTATTTTGGCTCCAACATCTTTGTTGATTTCAGTACCGCTTTTTAACATGATGGCTAAAGCTTCTTGGTCTTCTCGTCTTTCCCTTCTCAACTGTCTGATGGTTCTTTCAGTTTCTGGGTCGAGCGGTCAGAGTTCAAAGCTTCTGGTTCGTCTCATGAAGTTTCTGAGAACCTGAAACACAAGAAAACAAAAACAATAAGTAAAAAGAAATTAGATACAAGTAACGTATCTAACCCTAAAACTAATAGTGAAAGATAAATAAGTCCCCGGCAACGGCGCCAAAAACTTGACCGGCGTAAACACACACGTATAACACAAGCGCACGTATCGTTCAAGTAGTATAAAAATATCGATTCCAAGAGGACTTAATATCTAAATTATTAATTTTATGAGGTCAAATGATTACTAGTATCTAACAGGTTGTTTGATTGATTTGAAATGGTGCCGATTCTAAATTTAAAAACAAGTAAATAAAATTATTCGAAAGTAGATTTTAAGAAAATTCAATATTAAAAACTATCTAGGGTTGTGATTTCTTCCAATATCATTTAAAAGATGAAGTGGTTATTTTATAGTTGGGTAATATATTGATTTATTAACCTGGAACACTAAATTATGTGTAAGCCTCTATCGATGGTCAGACACAAATACCCAGTTTAACCCAATTGAACCATATGTCTATGTCAACCAAATTATCTGGATTCATTAAGTTTAAGTTCCAATTATGGCTACCCCCGCCCGACAGGTATATGTCTATCCTGTAAGGAAATCTATTAAAGGGTTATATATCCTCAAGGAAAATCGTGAGCTATTGAGTTTAAGGCTGAAACCTAAAATCCTTATGTCTAGTTCATTTTAGATTTACCAGATCAATTTTATTAATGGCCAGTTAATGAAAAAGCATTAAAATTAAGACTCAATAAATAAATCTTTATAATACCCAAACTATAATCTAACCCCTTATAAACCGGTGATATTAAAAGTCATCACAACCCCAGATAACTAATTTAGTTACAACACATAACTAGGGCTAGTAAAAACTTGAAAATAAAAGACATAAAGTAAAAATGCGGTAAAGTAAATACTGAAAAGTAAATTACAATAAAATAAAATGCTAAGGTAAAAGGAATTACTTTTACTACTACTAATTTAGATATCTCCAATAATATAATATATAAACTTGTGATAACATTACCAACCAGCCATATAGGCGGTATACTGATTAAGTCAAATTAAGTCCAACCAGCCATTAAGGCGGTAAAAAGATTTGTCCATGAACCTGCCATATAGGCGATAAGAAAGTTTAATTAACAACCGACCAATCTGGCGGTATCCTTGATTAGTCAGGTTTAAACCAGATTAAAAATGAATTACCTACCGACCAATCTGGCGGTATCCTTTTTAAGTCAATATTTTAAATAGTGAATATATTATATTTAAGGGAGATTAATCTAAATAGCAATAATAAAAGAATTACCTTTCACCCTAGCTGGGGAAGTTACCTTCTCATGGTGAATAGTAAAAACTGTAAAAAGTAAAAAAAAAGTAAATTACTATTATTACAAAACGTAATTAAAATTAATTACAAAAATAAAAATTAAAAACTAAAAGAAACTAGAGAGAGAAACTCCCTCTTTACATCAAAGAGATGAGAGAGAGTGGTACAACTGAAACTGGGATTTCACGCTATATTTATAGGGGTCAGTAGGGGTCGCGCGTCGCGACACCCAGCTCACGTCTCGACGCTCGTTTGGTCGACGTGGCAGCTTCTGGTTCGTCGGTTGAAGATTCTGGATAAGGTGATAAGTTGACACGTGGCAGAGTGGTTGGATCTCAATTATTATGACACATGGCAGCTTCTGATTGGTCGGCTAGATTCTTATCCGCCACGTGTCAGATAGGGATAAGAGAGCTAATAATTGATGCTGACGTGGCGCTGACGTGGCTACACGTGGCAATTTGACTGTCGACACCATAGAATCGCGACACGTGGCACGCTGTGATTGGTTGATAATGACGTGGCAGTGAGGTGGCATGTTGACTCGGTCAACTGATGATGCGGACGATGACGTGGCTGATAGGTGGAGTGACACGTGGCGACACGTGGCGATGGTGACTGTCGGCACCGTAGGATGATGACACATGGCACAGCACATGTTAGCAGATCGGCTATGATGGTGACACGTGGCACATCGCACGTTAGCAAAGTCAAATTTTCTCAGATTCTGATTTGTGGACCCGGCGCACGTTAGCACTGTTTGGCGCACGTTAGGCGACGCGACGCGGAAAATTACCAAAATGCCCTTTTTGTCCAATTTTCACTGTTTTGGCCCAAATCACCTCCAGAGTGTCCTGAAACTTTATTTATCTACAAAATAACACAAAACACATCAAAATATTCACAAGACTCAAGAAACTATACAAAATATTAGGTTAAATGAGTGGGAAATAGTGATAGATTTATCACTCATCAACATCTTGATCATTGGAAATGATCTTGAAATGATGCATGGTGTTAAAGCATACCTCTGTAAAAAATTCTCCATGAAAGACTTGGGTGAAGCTTCCTATATACTTGGTATAAAACTCTATAGGGATAGAAAAAGTAAACTGATTGGGTTATCCCAATCTTAGTACATAGATAAGATCCTACAAAGGTATAACTTTAGCAATTGTACAGTTACTAATATACATTTTCGACATGGCATTCATCTTTCGAAGAATATGTGTCCTCGGACGGAAGATGAAAAGGCTAGTATGTCTAGTCAGCCTTATGCATCATGTTTAAGAAACATCATGTATGTCATTTCATGTACGAGACCTGATATTAGTCTTGCAGTAAGCGTTACTAGTAGATATATGTCAAATCCAAGTAACGACCATTGGATAGCCGTTAAACATATCCTAAAGTATCTAAAAGGTACTAAGGATAAGTTTTTTATTTATGGAGAAGGTGATTTAAAGATAAGAGGATATACAGATTCTGACTTTCAGTTAGATCATAATGATAGAAAGTCTACCTCAGGTTTTGTATTTACTCTTAATAATGCTGCAGTCAGTTGGAAGTAGTCTGAATCAATAGCCGATTCCACCACCGAGGTAGAATATATTGCGGCATCAGATGCTGTAAAAGAGGCTTCATGTATTAGAAAATTTATCACTGAATTGGGAGTTGTCCCAAGCATCGAGGATTTGGTCCCGTTGTATTGTGATAACAGTGGTGCTGTTGCACAGGCAAAAGAACCTAGAGCGCATAGGAAATCAAAACATGTGGAACGAAAGTACCACATTATTCGTGAGATCATCGCTCGAGAAGATGTTGGAAATGCAAGATATCTGGAGAGGATAACATAGCAGACCCACTTATGAATGTCTTACCTCCGAGACTATATGATAGGCATGTAGTGGCGATGTGTATTAGATACCATCAAAATTGGCACTAGAGCAAGTGGGAGAAAATATTGGAGTTGGTGCTCAGCGCGCCAAATTTTTTTGTATTTATTGTAAATACGATGTACATTTTATTTATTATGAATAAAATTAAGTAATTTTCATCAATATAATCTTATAGATGGTAAAGGCGTAAAAGACCTTACAATGAATAGTTGTGACATAATTTCAAAAGTGCCACAATTGTTACTGAGAAATGTCACAATTTGATCCATTCTTAAACTATTCCTGGTCAAGATTTACATACCTGGTCGATTAGTAAAATCGTGTGACCGATACGTATCGTATATTAGAATTATTCTAATGGTTTATCTCAGCAAACCATGAGTCTTGGGAGACTCATATAGACACGTAGGTATTTATTGGATAAATAATGAACGACTCATTCAAAGATTCCTGATAAATGGTACACCAACTTCAATGGGAATATTTACTAGTCGAATAACATATTAGCTCATTTGACTTGTGATACCACGGTATGATTCGGAAATGAGTTTTGAATATTGATTGAAGAATCATAAATATATTGCGACACATGAATTGTTCATAGCCGAGATTTGACGTTTAATCTATAACTCCGGAATAATTCGGATAACCTATGACATAAGGATTATTTATATGCAATGATTTCGACTTGGATGGTTCAATTCGATTATCTGTGGTCTTCGTAATTTGTGAGTGGACGAATTACGAACATGGAAATGGTTTCCGTGACAGATAAACTTGAACCTAAAGAGTCCCACAATAAAAAGTGTACTCGTGGAGCACTTGGGCAATTAATTATGAATAATTCAGATTATTCATAAATTACGCATGCGTATTAAATAATGTGTATTTGTATGCGATACATAATTTAGATTGGATACACATTATTAACCTATTGAATTTTGACACTAGTTTCATTGTTATTATTAATTAATTAATTCCATGTATTTATTTTATCTTTTTTATTAATTAAAATAAATAAATAAATAAATTATTAATTAATTAATTTTAGATAAGAATATTATTTTGGAATATTCTTATGATTGGCAAATTTAAGCATATTGTATTCATGAAAGCGCAAACACACAATAATCACACAAGCGCACATAAAAGCGAATCAAATAATGGCGAACATGTAATTTCATAAACATACCATACTTATACATGCGGAAACATAAACAAATAGCCATTACATATTCATGCGTAAATAAGAGAGTCAACTAGGTACATAGTGCAAAAAAGACAATTAAGGAGGCAATTAAGCATTAAAGTAAACATGCTATGATGTGATGCAAAAGAAGATAACTAATATTGACACAAACACACACGTGGGCATTTTTCCAAGTGGTACGTGGAATTGTATCCCGAGTACAGATCATACTACCGTCCATTCGGAATTGGCTATGAAATTTATGTCTGGGTTTCCATCCTATATACCATGAGAAATAATGCCCAAATGCTATCATAACATGGGTACACAAATGATAATAGATCGAGCCAAGACAAAGATAGATGATGCAATCAATAGATGAAAGATATGGCAAATATCGTGGTAAAGGTAGCCTTTTAGGCTTTTCTTCGCCCAAATGGAGAACCTTTTAGTCCAACATAATAAGCCCATGCGCTTTTCATTACAATGCGTACAAAGATAAAGATAACTATATGGAACTTCGTAATGTATGCGTAAATAAAGCAATGATGTGCAAAATGATAAATGACATAGTAAGAAGCGTGGCAAGACATCGTGGTAAAGGCTTTTAACCCCTTGACATAGAGGACCTTTAATCCAACTTATCAAGCCCATGCACAAATAACACAATGCATATACAAGTAAAGACCACGGTATCAGACTTCATGTATCCGATTGAAAATATCTCACATTCAATCGAATACACATTATCCGACGCGGCAAAGCATCGTGGTAAAGGCTTTTAACCCCTTGACTTAGAGGACCTTTAATCCCACTTACTAAGCCCATGCGCAAATAACACAATACATATATAAAAAGTAAAGACAATGATATCGGACTTCGTGTATCTGATTGAACATATCTCACATCCAATCGAATATACATTATCCGGCGTGACAAAGCATCGTGGTAAAGAATTTTAACCTCTCAAAATAGAGGACCTTTAATCGCACTTACTAAGCCCATACGCTAATAACACGATGCATATAAGAAATAAAGACAACAATATCAGACTTCGTATACCCGATTGAACATATCTCCCATTCAACCGAATATACATCATCCGGCGCGGCAAAGCATCATGGTAAAGGATTTTAACCTCTCAAAATAGAGGACCTTTAATCGCACTTACTAAGCCCATGCGCTTTATCTCATCATTACATAAACAAATAACATGCGGAAATCAAGTAGCGAATAATAAACAAATCAAAACAACATAAAATGAAATATGCGCTGTTTACTCAAGTGGTACGTGGAGTTATATCCCGAGTATAGATCATACTACCGTCCATTCGGAATCGGCTATGAAATTTATGTCCGGGTTTCCATCCTATATACCACGAGAGGCGACACATTTTTCATTTTATTCAAGGGCCACAACATACATCATTTTACAATTCATGCATTTTCTATCTATTCAAGGGCCGCAACATGCTTCACTCCACAATAATCATGCAAACGAAGCTCAATAAATAATAAAAATATAACTGAAAACGGATGTGAAAAAATACCCTCAGGTCTAACCTTTTTCGTCGACTCTCGGACTCGCGTTTCACGGTGATCGGAAGGGTGAAAGCTCCGCAACTTTTCTGGTTCACTGGTTTGCATTTTTCCTCGCTGTTTCGCTGCTCAAGCTACTATTTTGACTCCGTTTCGCTGCTGTTTTGCTGCTGTATTTTGGCCACTATTTTTGGTGTTTAGGCTACTATTTTCTGTGGTTTTAGGCTATTGTTTTTGCGGTTGAAGGGCTTCTGTTTTGACAGTTAAAAGGCTGCTATTTTTGCATGTTTTACTCACTGTTTTGGGGATTTAGGGGCTGCAGTTCACTGGCAGTGGAGGGGGTTATTCTCGGGAGTGAAAGGGGCAGTGCAGTGGGCTGTTTGGGCGAGCAGTGGAGGGCAGTGCAGTGGGCTGTTTGGTGAGATTTTGAGGGTGATTTTGGGGCTGTTTGTGAGGCAGTTCAGAGTCTGTTTTGGAGTGATTTTGGGGCTGTGTGGAGGGTTAAATGTGTGAGTTTTAGGGTGGTGAAGGAGGGATGTTGAAGGGTTTATTTAGTGAATGGCAAGGTAATGCATGAATGAGGGGGGGCATTGGCTGTTGAAGGTGGCTAGGAGTGATGGTCTGGGCGATGGCTTACGTGACTTTAGTGTGGGTATGGTTGCTAAGGGCATGTGTTTAGGTGCTATTGGGAGAGGCGAAAGGGGCATATAGTTGCTAAGGGCGTGAAGCAAAAGGGGGCAATGTGTGTTGATAGTTGCGTAGGGCAGGTGGCTATTATGGGCAATATGCGTGAATGCAGAGGCTGGTGTGTGTGGTTACGTAGGGAAGGTGGCTTGTTGTTACGTGATTAAGGAGGGTTTTTTGTCTGCGGCTCGCTTGAAAGGCTAAGTGAAGGGCTGATGAATTGTTGGCGTGATCTGTTGATGTCGTGAGTCAAAGAGAGGGTGAGATAAAGAGAGAGGAGAGCTGGACGAGAGCTTAGGGTTTTTGTCTTTTGTTTTTTTTTCTTTGTTCTGGTTTGTGGCCGTGAATAAGCTAGGAGCAAGGGTTGAAGCTTGTGTTATTTTTATAGTGACAAGCTAGGGTTTGCATGGATTTGAATAGGAAGGAGACCAATTAGTGTCACACAAGGAAAATCAATTATTTGGTTGGAGACATGTCTTGGCTAGATTAGGAAGTTAGTATATTTAATTTGTATTGTTTAGGCATGATATTTGTTAAGTTAGGAATACAATATTTTTAATTGGGAATATAATTTGTTGACTGATTTCAATTAGGCATGATTTTTATTTAATGTTTAATTTAATTTGGTATATGATTTAATTAATATTTCATTTAATTTGGTATATGTTTTAATTAATCTGGTTGTATTTTAAGCGCCTTGGGCGTGTGGGCCAAGGTGGTGGGCGTGTGGGTTGGCTTTGGTGGTGGGCTTGGGCCAAGGTTAAATGGTTTGTGGTGTTTTTAGGCTAAATGTGCTTTAAAACGGAGGTCCAACGAGTGAGCCTGGAGCTAAACAAGCGAATAAAAATCTAACGAAATACCGATTCCCTTCCGACGACCGTTTCCTGCAACTTCCTCGACTTAAAAGGTAGTGTCTCCAAATGAGACTCATCATAGGGACTCACATGTAAAAATGCAGTGCCTACAGGTAGGTGTATTTGGTCTTAACCTGAGACTTGCACCGTTAATACTTGCGACAATCAATATGTTTTGGTTTTGGTCATCCAGGGCTTTAACAGGTTCTGTGTACTCCTCTGCTGGGTATATTGAGAATCGTAGTGTGTTGGGTGTGATGTCAAGACGAAAGCATCACTCCAGTCATATGGAGATGTTGATCGCGCAAGGATACATAACTGGTTCTCTAAGGGTTGCAACCATCGGGATAATATGACTTGGTCATGATTATCTGATAATAAAGAGACTAGTTGCTAGTGATCCGATATATGCTTCGTATGTGGCAAACACTGTACCAGCCCTAGGCCTTGAATGTGATCATCCAATACTGGATCGAAATACGCAATACTACGTATACTACGCCTGATATAGATCACTATATTCCTGTAAGGATATTTTCGGAGAATTGGGTAGGCATGGCGCTTTGCTAGGAGCCAACCTTGTCTTGTAAATCGTATAAACGTAGTACTAGGTACTTACATGTTCGGATAGTCCGACGACCGAATTTACTGCCAACATATCCGGGGATCTCATGGGTCGCTTCCCAAAGATTCACCGATGACGTATGACTCGCACTTTATTAATCTGGGATTAATTAGATGAGAGAGAAAATTAATATGGGATTAATTGCGGACATATTTTATCTGGGATAAAATATAATTTAATGAGAGATAACGATTAATTTGGAATTAATCGATAAAATAATATATTTGATATATTATACGAAATTGGATTTCGACGCGGAATTGAAATTAGATTTTAATTCGGGCGAATGAGTTAATTTAGAATTAATTCGTTAGCGATGTGAATAGTGATTTCGCTAGGCATAATCATTTAATTACGTCGCAACGGAAAATTCGTTAATTTGAAATTAGCGAACCCGAGCCCGGGATTGTTTACGAGCGCATTCGCATTTCGAATTCGAGTGCGGCACACAAGTCAAATCAAGCTTCAAATCGCTAGTTACATCAAGCATCAAATCATTAGTCACTTTGAGTGATGTGACAACTTGTCACTTGATTGATTGAATGATGTAAATAGTGATCTGAGTGGTTGGAAAGCTTTTTGAAAGCTTGATTGACATTTAATATATTTTAAATGTTTGGTATTTATTTTGATTTTTTGAAATCAATTAATTGATTTTGGAAAATTAGAAAAGGTGTATTAGATACACACTTTTACTACCAACACGGATAACTCTCTCTACTCTCTTCTCTTCTCACGCCCAAGGGGCTACCGTATTCTCTTCTGTTTTCTGCCCAAAATGCCGAGAATAAAGAGGAATAAATAGTGATTTTTGTGCAAAAATAAAGGTGCTAGCACACATAGGAGACATACAAAGGTGATAGGGAAACCCACTTGTGAGCTTGGGATCATTTAACAAAGCTTGGAGCTTGATGATGCACCCTTCCATGGCCGAATTTGAGGATTGCAAGGATGCCCACTGCCGAGACATTGGAGGAGCTTCAAAGGGCTTAAAAAGTTTTTGTTGTCCACCACATCGCTCAACCGCTCGATGTAAGTATTCCACAACTTCCATTGATTGTATTCACATGTGTTTTATGCTTGATTATTCGATCCTTGGGACCGTAGAACTCCAACAATTTAACATTTAAACATTTAATTAATTCGATTATTATTATATATGTATTTTTATTTACTTTAAATAACAACTACATATATTAATGGCATGTGTCAAAGTCCCATTTGACAATTAATTAATATGTATCAAATCAAATCTTGTATCAAATACAAATACATAATAATGGCATGTGAAGTATTATGAATAATCTATATTATTCATAACGTGTTGCCCAAGTGCTCATCGAGTACACTTTATATTGTGGGACTCTCTAAGTTTATGTTTATCCGTCACGGAATCCAATTTCGTGTCCATAATCCACCCACTCATGAATTATAATGACCAAGGATAATCTCGCTAAACTATGCAAGTCGAGGTCATTGCATACGTATAATCTCTCTGTCACAGGCTATCAATATCATATCGGGGATATAGATAAGAAAACCAAATCCCTAAGGTGTAAATAGACGACTTTTAAATTTACGATCTTTAAATACACTCGGAACTCGCTTCCGAAGTATACCACGGCCATGGATTTACTAGATCGAAAATACGTACATGATACTTATGCCCTGTACACAGGACTGACTGATTCTATCCGATACTCACAGGATATCATGAGCTTCAGTCCATACCCAACAAACAGGCGGAGGTACTGATCTAAATAGATCGGTGACGTGACTGCCATCAAAGTGTGGAGGATATCTCATATATCCACAGTGGTATCTCAAGTCGAATGACCACTATGCTACTTGACTCGAGAAGATTCCTATTGACGTTGGTGTACCATCTATTAGGAAATCTTCAGTGAGTCGTTCAGTGTTTATCAAATAAACACCTACATGTCTATATGAGTCTCCTGATACTCATGGTTCATTGGGATAAACCATCATACCAAGTCTTGATATACGACATGTACTGGTCTCAACGGATTTTACTAACGACCCGTGTTAGTAAATCTTGACCATGAACTTTATTTGATAATATATTTTTAGTACTGACACTTCCCAATGTCAATTATAAACTACTTTGTAACTGCGCACTACAAATATATTATCGGGTCTTTGTCTAATATATATATATATATCATTAAACCATATTTAGTTTCAATATAATCGTAAATAGATCGAATATGTATATAAAAGCAAGAAGTACTACCATAAATAAGTGATATTATAGAAAAATGAATTCTTCGTATTCATGAATCGGACATAAATACGATCCGGATTGGCACTCCGAGCACCAACCCTAACATCTTATTGACAGTACCTCTAAAAGCTCTCATTTCATACTTTCTACGACTCCATAACTACTGCTACATATTCCTACGGACTCCAAACAATCTACACTCATATCTATATGCATATATAAGTATACAATCAGTTATCATGACTTGTCTACCTAAGGTAAGATCACAGTGAGGTACTTACCTGGGTCCATGGTATTCTTTCTCTCTCTTTCTCCATCTGTAACACAAAATACGGACTGTAAGGGTCGCTAATCATGGAAAACATACTTAGAACATAAACTCCCCAACATTCCGGGAAACCCAAATTAAATCTGTTTTCAGTGATTTCAGTTTTAATTACTCATAATACATCGTTATATATTGTTATATATCCATATAGTAGCTCAAATATGCAAAATATGCATTTCCATAAAATCCTCCAAAACGTTTCGAAAACGCTGCGGAATGATCCTAAGCCCTCCAAACCTCTCTGGAATTTCTCAAATACTAGCGTATGATCATAATTAGCCAATATCCTTAATTACGTTCATCAAAGCACAAATGCGTGTGGAATCTGATTTTACCGGAAACTCACTTTGCTTATCGGATCGACCGAATTATCTCTGATTTCTCTCAGATTGTACCAAATGCACATATTCAATATACTAATGTTCAAACAACTCAAATTATATCATTATGTTACTCATTGAAGCTACTAGATACATCCGAACATTTAAATATAAACTTGAAATTTGTCGATTTTTATCAGGAGGTCTTATCGAGATTTCGAGGCCATATACGGACTCCAAACGATCCCACGAACGTGCTGGAATCGATGGAATTCCGATCGGAGTTACTGTTCACTATAAGTCACTATTCATTCAATCTTCCTTCCTCATTTTACGTGCAACCGAGCACGGATCAGAAATATCATCACCGCCATCTTGTAGTACTCTCTGAGGGCTTCAATTTGGCGGGTGGCTCGGGTCGTGAAATGAAACGACGAGCCAGGATCAGAACACGCATGTTTGCGACTTTATCTCCCTCCAGCAGCTGTTTTCGACGACCTGGGTGCTGCCGTCGTCCATCACAAGGTGGAGGGGTGGCCGGCGCACCCCTTTGGCTGATCGCGTTTTAGGGGTGGGGGCGAATTGAGAGGATTTATTTCTTTTGCCCATTTTGTTATTTCTGGAAAATTTGGGGTATTTATAGAGAACTTTCTGAAATTTACATTATGACCCTCAAAAATTACAGTCAGGCCCCTGTCATGAGGTTTTCACGAAATTTTACATTTTCGAAGCCCTTCTGCTATAAATTTTGAAAAGTGTTCAACACGAAAGTTGTTCATCTAGGAAAAAAGAGTCCGTTGGATTTGAGAATTAAGCTCAATCGGTGTTCATTTTCTATCTTTATAGCCAAAACAAGAAACTTTTACGCGTATAATAATAAAATCATAAATCGCGTAATCGGTTCTCGAAATCACACGTTTTCTAATGTGATGAAACTTCACTTAAAACTATTCCAATATATTTTCCAACACATAAAGCCTTATTTTCGAATATCATTCAATTCCAAATTCCAAACTTTAATTCGAAAAGTTTCTAGAATCGTTTCGAAAATATTCGGGATATTACATTTCTCTCCTCCTTATAAAAATTTCGTCATCGAAATTAATTCACCCTCATACCTGCCGATCTGATTCAAAATGCATACATGGAAACTCTCTAATCCATTTCTAGAAATTATTTAGTTCTATTCATCATTTGCATACTTACCTACTGATGCTAAAGACTAACTCTTTTCATATCTATAATCTTTAATTGTTCGTCAATGGTAAACTATACTAACTTGGTTCTTAACCAGAGAACCTGACTAACCAATAACTGCGAGGGTTTATCACACCCCTCCTAACTTCGAGCACAGCTATGGTGCTACACCGAATTCTTAGTCTCAAATATCTCAAACACATACCTTAGGTTCGCCAATAACCTTCTGGCCTTACAAGGACCTAATACTGCTACTATATAACTACTCTGAATTCTCTAATCTCAATGGTTCATAAGGTTTCAACTCAAGGTAACTTTTTCTAGTACGAAAATAGCTAGTCTATACACATCAAAATAAGTCATCCACATACTTCAATATACTCGGGCTAGGAGCCAAACAAAAAATAATCTCATATCAAAGGAAACATTCATATTACATACATAGACCTATCTGGTCTATACAAAATAGAAGACGTTCTCTGACAGCCGGACACACCACAATGCAATCACTGACTCTATCCCATGCAATTGGCTTCTCAAACATTCTCTGATACAATCTTTGTAACATCCCGCCCGAAGCCAGGATGCTACCGGTAGGAGATAGGAAAACCCATCTCTGTAAGCCTATGATGTTATTAAAATTTCGACATGATCTCTACTAAAAATCATGAAACCTGGATCAAAGTCCAGCACCTCGAGGTGAATTGAAATTAAATTCAAAACAAACCATCTCAAGTAATGCAAATAGGCCTCCGGCCTGAAAAATCTCAACTCATATACAAATAGGCCTCCGGCCTGACATAGACAAATAAATACAACCAAATACGTGCTCAGCACGATTTAAAATTATACATATGATACAAATAAATAAAACTAAAACTGTGGGAGCCCATTACAAACTCCAGAACCATACAACGACTCAAAACCGACTTGACTGCATCGGGGTGATCCGCTGTCTGTAAGACGCCTCTAGAATCTTCTAGCACTGTAAGTCCAATACAAACCTGCAAAACTAGCAAACAGTCAGGGTCTGAGTTATAAAGCTCAGTAAGTAACTCATGTCTTATGTAAATTTATCAAGTAACAATAAGAACTTAAATAGAAATCAGATATGTATAAAAGCACAAACTTATAAATCTCATCTTCACCTGATGGTCGTTTACTTATATTAAACTTGGATAATTTACTCAATGTACTGAATGCAACACTGTAGTAAACTTATCTTCTCAATTCCACACTATATTTCACATCTACGGAATTTTGTTAACTCTCATACAAAAATCTAGAATTCAACCACATACATACATACTTTTTTTTCCGTACTGTAGCAATACTTTATATATATTAGCAACATCAAATTTCTCTTAATCGGAACTAACTTGTTATCTACCAAACCACCCAAACCCATGGTGGTTTAGTGAGCTTAAACTATGGCTGGTTACTTCATATGGATTATGTAAGCTAAAAACATAAGCATTAGCTAACTATGAGCTGTAAAACTTTTACTGAAACACTGAGCTGAAGCTTCAAACCTCCATATAATATAAGATATTGATGCTTGATTCCATCTATTGGAATCCTCACAACTGCATTCTAAATATGGTAAACACCTAACACTCAACCCTTACATTAATATCACAAATCGACCATGTCTCAATATATAATTTATATAAAGTACATACTAATAGCATACTACGATACTACTTATCAAATAGAACTGATATCACTGAACTTCCATATCAAAGAAAATATCTCAAGAAAGCCAATCATTCTTAAAATTCTTTTATTGTCTGAAAACAAATCTATTCCTGTGAAACTTTTCTGGAAATAAAATATCTCAAGAAAGCCAATCATTCTGAAAATTCTTTTCTTGTCTGAAAACAAATCTCTTCCCGTGAAACTTTTCTAGAAATCATTTTCTGTCTGTAAAACTCTGAGATTCTCTTAAAATTATTTCTTTTGAAACTCTTTCATAAAACTATCTTTTCTGAAAATCATGTTTGAAGATATTTTAACTGAAAATCTATTTTTAAAAATGTGCTTATGGAATTCTAGTTCTAGAAAACTGTCTCTGAATGTCTGGTGAAAAACCTGACGCATGGGGGTGTTACATATCGTCGTCCCCCCATATGATTAACTAGAGCCATAAGTAGAAATATGTGACGTTGGGGCGTTACGTATCACTGTCCCCCAAAGCATGCCACTACCTGTCTCTGAAACTAGTGATCTTGAGGCGTTACATATCACCGTCTCCCAAGCCACTGAACTAGAATTGGGGGTGCAAATCTATGCTACCCTCCGAGCTCTTAATCTAGGATCTAGGGGCATCTGTCATCCCTAGTCCTGAACTAGGATCTGGGGGCTTTACGTATCATCGTCCCCCATTCCTCTACAATTGCACATGTGCTCTCCATCAATTCCATATCTGAATCAAGTTACATACTGAGGTGGAGTTTTTCCGCATGCCTCGAAAACATAATACTCAAGTTCTAAAATCGTTCTTTCAAAAACTCAACATGTAATAAAACTGTCTTTTAGAAACATGTTTTTCTTTAAAATAATTGAGACAATATATGGATAACGCCTTAAGTTCTTTAAAAATAAGTCTGATATCAAGACATATAAATAAAATGAACTCTAAAAAGAAAGGTCCACCCATTATAACCAGGATCGAGGGGCGTTACGCATCACCGTCTCCTTGGCCATGGGTCTGTATTTGTGTCAATATGCACTGTGTCTCCCTCTGGGTATGCAAAATGCATATGCATCATCATATCAACCCTATGATCATGTAAGTCATGCAATTAAATGCAATGCAATGCAATGACATAATCAATATACACAACAACAAAGTCTACCACACTTCATTACGAGCTGGTGTCATCTCATTCATCCAATAAATACAAAATGGACCCGTACCTCATTTCAAAAAATGCATTTATATGGAAAATGCTCGTACGTGTCATTAAACCTATCAACACATTTCATACATTGGTTCCACACTCAGACTATGACTAAACTGAAGTCTGGAAACTTCGCTAAAACTCTTTACAAAACTTTTACATCTCGCGTACTGAAAACGCGTTCTACTAGGAGATATGTTTAACTATGAATGTAACAACAGCTTGTGCTAAACCTTTCATGCTGATACTAGCTTGCTATCTAGAAACCCGACATTATGCATACTCTTAGAAAATATGCTTATGTACGTGCTCTTTTACGAATCTTATTGACAGTACCTCTGAAAGCTCTCATTTTATGCTTTCTAAGACTCCATAACTAATGCTACATATTCCTACGAGTCTAAAATCTACACTCATATCTATATGTATAAATAAGTATACAATCAGCTATCATGACTTCTCTACCTAAGGCAAGATCACATTGAGGTACTTACTTGGGGTCTATGTTATTATTTCTCTCCTTTTCTCCCTCTGTAACACCAAATACGGACTATGAGGGTCATTAATTATGGAAAACTTACTTAAAACAAAAACTCCCCAACTTTCCGGGAAAACCCAAATTAAATTTGTTTTCAGTTATTTCAGTTTTATTACTCATAATACATCGTAATACATTGTTCTATATCCATCCAGTAGCTCAAATATGCAAAATACAAGTTTCCAGAAAATCCTCTAAAAAGTTTTCGAAAACATTGCGGAAGTATAATAAGCCCTCCGAACCTCTTTAGAATTACTCAAATACAAGCGTATCACCATTATTAACCTATATCATTAATTAAGTTCATCAAAGCACAAATGCGGGTAAAATTCGATTTTACAGGAAACTCGTTTTACTCAGTGGATCAACCGAATTAGCTCTGATTTCTCTCAGATTCTACCAAATGCACATATTCAATATACTAATGCTTGGACAACTCAATTCATATCATTATGTTACTCTACGAAGCTACTGGATACATCCGAACATTTAACTATAAACTTGAAATTTGACGATTTTTATCATGAGGTCTTACCGAGATTTCGAGGCCACATACGAACTCCAAACGATACCACGAATGCACAGGAATCGACAGAATTCCGATCGGAGTTACTGTTCACCATGGGTCACTATTCATCTGAATCCTCCTTCCTCGTTTTACGTCCAACTGAGCACGGATCCGAAAAATCATCACCGTCATCTTGTAGTACTCACTGAGGGCTTCGATTTGGCGGGTGGCTCAGGTCGTGAAACGAAGCGACGAATCAGGATCGAAACACCCATGTGTGCGACTTTATCTCTCTCCAGCAGTTGTTTTCGGCGACCTGGGGGCTGCCGCCGGCCACCACAAGGTGGAGGGGTGGCCGACACACCCCTCTGGCAAGTCGTACCGGCTGGTGATTACCAGCTGGCCACCAACGTGACCAGTTTCTCCAAGGACGCGTTTTGGGGGTGGGGCGAATTGAGAGGGTTTATTTCTTTTGCCTATTTTATGATTTCTGAAAAATTTGGGGTATTTATAGAAACATTTCTGAAATTTACAATCTGACGCCAAAAAATTACTGCAAGGCCCATTTCTTAATGCTTTCACAGGACATTTACATTTGCGAAGCCCTTCTGCTGCAAATTTTGAAAAGTATTCAACAAGAAAGTTGTTCGTCTCGGAAAAATGAGTTTGATGATTTAGAAATCAAGTCAATCGGAGTTTGTTTGCTATCTTTATAGCCGAAACAAGAAACTTTTATACATATAATAATAAAATCAGAAATCACGCAACCGGTTCTCGAAATCACATGTTTCCCATCGAGATGAAACTTCACTTAAAAATATTACATTCTATTTTCCAACACAAAGAGCCTTATTTCCGAATAACAGTCAATTCCAAATTCAAAACTTCAAGATATTACATTTTAATTATTTAACAATTAAATATTTAATAATTACTTAAATATAAATATCTAAATATATGTATTATATTTACTTTAAATAATCCAATTACATATATTAATGATATATGTCAAAGATCTCATTTGACAATTAATTAATTTGTATTTAATAAAATCATATATTAAATACAAATACACATTAATTAGGAAATGACTGAAATGCCCTTTATGCATGTATTTTTCATTTAAACGTTAAACGATTCGAATTAACTTATTTAATCTGATAAAGTATTATGAATAATGTGTATTATTCATAACGTGTTGCCTAAGTGATTTTCGACTATACTTCACATTGTGGGACTCTCTAAGTTTAGATTTATCCATCACTGAATTAAATTTCGTGTCCATAATTCACCCACTCGTAAATTATGATGATCACGGATAATCTCGTTAAACTATGCAAGTCGAGATCATTGTATGAGTATAATCCCTCTGTCATAAGCTATCAATATTATACCGGGGATATAGATAGGAACGGTGAATCCCTAAGTAACACTCGGAACTCGCTTCCGAAGTATACCACGTCCATGGATTTACTAGATCGCAAATACATACATGATACCTATGCCATGTACATAGGACTGGCGGATTCTATCTGATACTCATAGGATATCATGAGCATGTGTCCACACCCAACGAGTAGGTGGAGGTCTGATCTAAATATATTGGTGACGTGACGACCATCTAAGTGTGGATGATGTCTCATATATCCACAGTGGAATCGCTAGTCGAATGATCACTATGCTACTCGAATCGTGAAGATTCCTATTGATATTGGTGTACCATCTATTAGGAAATCTTCGGTGAGTCTTTCAGTGTTTATCAAATAAACACCTAAACGTCTATACGAGTTTCCCAAGACTCATGGTTCATTGGGATAAACCATTGGACCAAGTCCGATATACGACATGTACTGGTCTCAGTGGATTTTACTAACTGACCTGTGTCAGTAAATCTTGACCAAGAACATTATTTGAGAATATAAAACTTACAATGACACTTCCCAATGTCGATTACAAACTACGTTGTAAATCATGGGTCTTTGTTTAGTATATACATATCACTAAATCAGATTTAGTTTCAATCTAATGGTAATTTGATCGAATACGTATATAAAAATAAGAGGTGAAACCATTAATATGTAATATTATGGAAAAAAGAATTTGTTCGTATTCATGAATTGGACATAAATACGATCTGGATTGGCGCTCCGAGCACCAACCCTAGTAATTTCTCCCACTTACTCTAGTTCCAATCCACAGTATCATACACATATCTCAATATGTATATATCACATACCCATGGCCCTCAAGATCTCATCTAACACTCAAAAGGTAGGAAACGACGAGTAGGTCCGCTATAACATTTTGAGATTGTAAAAAAAAACTCAAATGTTTCCCTTAGCTAGCATCATTCTTCTTTTGTAGAAACTAAGTTCTACATCAAAATGACTAAGATGCAACATCAATATCGTGCTACAGCTACTGAGTTGTCCAAGTATTTAGGGATCAAATCCAAAATACTATACAGATAACCGCAATCACAACACTAATATCAAAACTTCTAATCTACAAGGTCACTATGCAGCTTCATAAGTTAATACTTCATAAGTTGCAAATAATTCCACTAATAAGGTGGAATCAAACGTGAAGCTCCCACTGAATCTTTTCTGAGTCTGTATGACGTAGACTGTCTAACATCATAATTAGACTCAAAACTAATCTGACCTTAATGGTTGCGGACTTTATTCACAATGAATAAGAAACTCGTTCTTAATATCTCAAAGAGAACAAAGAACATGTTTCAATAAATGTTCTATGGTATCGTACATAATATAGTATTCATTATGCCATCATTCTATGATGCATATGATTGACTAGACATTCTGATCGATTTCTTTTTCGAAAAAGGAATCATCCTTTTACGAAAGATGAATACTATATATAAGACACACACTAACAGTCAAACAGTTATACTAACTGTCACACAGATAGTTTTGTCATGTCCTTTATTTGATCAAATCTAGTGCACTATTAATGGGAGTATCTCACAAGTCTCTTAGTTTTATATCATATATAAAACTTTATATCGAATATTAAAAAGACTACTCCTAGTGCTTTCAACGAGAAAAGAAGACTTAGGTAAAAATTTTACCTCATAAACATCTCATTATTACCTTAATAATGATAATGTCGTTAGGATATATAACACTAGAAAAAAATTTGTACGCTCCCACTAACCCTACTATCATATATGTATTCTCTATGCTTGTATAAAATCAGACAATCTGACTAATATCAAAATTAGAGAACACATATTTCCGAAAAAATCATCTGAGTCTACAATAGGCTCTATAAGCTAGGATACTAAACTGTAATTTAGCAGAATACAAACTTTAGGGCCATTCCAGAACGAGCTCTTCAAACAAAGAAATCACAACGGATCTCTTATCTGAAGAATCCATTCAAAAAATGCCACTTTGCATTCCTAGCTAAAATACACAGTTTAATATCAACATTAACCAATATATCATTAATTGTTCAATTAGTGCGACTAGACACAAGTTTCCTTAGAATCTATAATAGATTAATGAGAATAACTTTTCTCACTGTCATACTATAATGGTCAAACCTTTAATAAGCTCACTTTACTTTTGCTGCGCAATGCATTTGTATATTTTATGAACGATTCATAACGAAAGTGCAATCAAGTTCAAAACTTGATCGTAGTAAGTTATGAACAATTTTAGATCTATGGTTTAATGCTAACTTCTGGAATTAATATCAAATATCGCTCCCACTATAAGTTATAGGATATTTGTTTCGATAAGAAAACAGCAGAACCATTACGTATCAAATACTTTGCAAAAGATTCTGAAATCTTATTGGACTTATATAAAAGATGTCTAAGAGTCTTTTCATCTTATTAATTATATAGTTCATTTATAGTTTATCACTCTCACAATTGACTTCAATAAGTCAAGTCTTTTCTATAATGGTCAACATCTGATGTTACACACTAAGTAATAAAACAATTTCATTACTCGGGATTGTAGAAAACATATTCTATCAAATAGAATATAATATTCTATTAAATAGAACAAATTATAAACTTTTACTTACACGCCCGAGGCGCAATTACTTTCAATTATATAACCATTATACTAAAGAAAGATTCAAATCTCAAACTTGTCAAGATTCGAATTTTCTATCTATACGTATCATATACGTTACAGTAGAAACTAATGGAAACTTAATTAAAATGATGAATTAGTTTTACTGGAGGATATCTCCAAGAGTATTGAAACTAATTCGGTAATATTCAATATCAAATGAATCAAATCATATAAGATTTGATTACTCCCATTCGCCAATTCCATCACGATGGAATCGTAGAAGAATAATATTGAGTAAGAATCATATTCAATGAATAACCTTAGAACTAATTTCTATAAATTGATATGGTTGATCATATCAAACATCTTTGAACAATTCAAAGACTCATGGTGAATTTTAAAGATACAGTTTTCAAAACCTCAGATCAAATATCTTTGAATCAGTCAAAATATTATATCTGCATTTCATTAGAAACATGTAACTAAGTCATGACAACTCATAGAGTAAGTTACGAAGTAAAGAAAGCTACCTTAAGCAATTTACAATTCATTACACTACATACATCTAATGTGTCAGTTTTAATAATTCTTCTGGTCCAATGACAATCATTGCTTAAATGAAATTTAATCACATTCCCGAATACAATATTCATTAAGTAGATAAGGATATGTGGTGTGATCTCGTATCAGACCATCTTTTACCATACGTAATAAGCATCTAATGCTTAAGTGATAAAATCTCATAAAATATTGTTCTAATTTATTTACTTAACCGAATATTTTTCTTAATGTTTATCTTTCCATCAATGACACTACTAGTCGTATTAAAATACGTAATAACTATTTATAAAGAACACATAACTATCCAACAGTCGCAAGTTCTTATATCATATATCAAAAATATCATTAAACAATATTTAAATAACTAGACAGGAGATCTGGTAACCAATACCTATAGTTGTCGTATTGTGAGAATCGATATTCTCTACACACAACTATACAAATCTCCTTTCTTTAGCTTTATAATTTGCCTTCAACTATTCACAACAATTACAAACAATTGACTAGCAAATAGTGTCAGACACAATACCTCTAAAGGTCACTAAAGCCAAGAAACGTCATTATCAGATAAACAAATACCTAATGGGATTTTCTTAATGCTAGTCAAGAATCTCGAGACATGAACTAATTCACGTCAATTCTTACTGCACAATAAATTATTTTCTCTAGAGAATTGTATCCTAAAACAAATATCTATTTAGATTACCTATCATGACTTAGTAACTAATGTTGGACAATTATGACCCATAGCATCACTATTTGTAAAATACATTGTGGTTTTTGTACAAATTAACTATGTGACAAAGAAAATTGCTATTTTATCATTTTGTAATTAGATTACTTGAATAGATAAATGATAAAAGTCCTTATGATTAGTTCCGGATTAATAAGATATGAGGCAATATCAATCAACTAAAGGTTTAATCATTAAATATCCCTAATCATTGTATCATCGAGACTGGACATTGATAATGCGGAATAGGCTAGTATTACACTTATGCGCGTTATGGAAGCGTTACGACATAGTTCTCATATATTTGGGTATTGGATACTAATGCAAGTGTAGTATGAGGTTCTGTTTACCGATGGTACAGAAACAACTTCGTTCTGGATAGACCCTTCGGAATCCCATTGGTAGTATGACTATGTGTCTATGGGAATCCGAATCAGGGTAGGTGTATTTGGTCTTAACCTAAGACTTGCATCGCTAATACTTGGGAGAATCAATACGCTTTAGTTTTGGTCGTCCGGGGCTTTAACAGGTTCTGTGTACGCCTCTTCTGGGTTTATTGAGAATCGTAGTGTATTGGGTGTGATGTCAAGATGGAAGTGTCATTTCAGTCATATAGAGATGATGATCACGCAGTGATACAGAACTGGTACTCTATTATGCTGCAACTATCGGGATAATATGACAAGGTCATGATTATCCGATTAAAGAGACTAGTTGCTAGTGATTTGATATATGTTTCGTACGGGGCAGACACAATTCCAATCCCAAGCCTAGTATGTGACATCCGATACTGGATCGTAATACGCAATACTTATTATACTACGCCTGGCATAGATTATGTATTCCTTAAAAGAATTTTTCTGGAGAATTGGGAAGGCACATTGCTTTGCTAGAAGCCAACCATGTCTTGTAAATCGGTAAGAATATGGTACGGGCTACGCACGTGTTCGGATAGTCCGACGACCGGATTTACTGCCAACATATCCAGGAATCTCATGGGTCGCTTCCCAAAGATTCACCGATGACGTTTGACTCAAACAAGATTAATCTAGGATTAATTATAAGAGAGAGAAAATTAATCTAGGATTAATTACGGTAAAAATTTATCTGGGATAAAATTCGAATAGAAGAGAGAGAACGATTAATTTGGAATTAATCGATTAAATAATATATTCGATATATTAATTGAAATTAGATTTCAAATCGACTTTAATAACAATGTGCGAGTCAAATTAAATTTTAATTCGGGCGAACGAATTAATTTAGAATTAATTCGTAAGCGACTTTAATAATAATTTTGCTATGCATAATTATTTAATTAAATTAGATTTAATTATGTCGCAACGGAAAATTCGTTAATTCAGAATTAAACGAACCCGACCCCGGAGTGTGTTAAGCGGGCCCACTCGCATTTTGAATTTTAAAGTGGGGCCCACCAACTCACATCACTATTTAACTTTATTCACTTTTGGTTGATATAAGTTGGTGGTGATTTTTGGTAACTTGTAAAATACACTTTGTCATTTTGGAATGACTAATACCAAAACTTGGATTTGGTATATCATAATTTACTTTTGGAAAATCAATTACACAACACAAAAAATTGAAAAAACTCTCTCCTCTCCAACAAGCAAAAGCCGAGAGCCTCTTTCTCTATCTTAGAGATTTTGTTGCAAAATTTCAAGAGAGCTAGCACTTAAAGGAGTCATTCAAGGTGTTAGGGAAACCTATCCTAGAGTTTGGAACACAAGGGAAAGGCTTGGAGCTCTTCTCAAACACAAAATTTTTGAACTTCTAACGAAACCGATCAATGTAAGTTTTTCGGCAACTTCTTTGAGTATTCACACGAAATCATGACTTAGAATATCCTTGGCATGTTCTAGGAACCCAACAATGATATCAAGAGCCTTTTCTAAGCATGAAATGAATTTAGGGTTTATATACTTTAATTTGGGGTTTTTATGATTTGAGCATGATTTCTTCAAATTGATGGTTTTGTTGAGCTTGGATGATGATGAATTAGATTTATGCATCTTAAAAATTGAGAAATTGAATTGGATAAATTTTCCCATAGTTTCCCTGTTTTGACCGAAACATGAACCCTAGATATATCATGGTGATTTTTGATTTTAGACCCTTGGATGTGTTTAATGCATGATGAGTATATTGATTGTTGATTTAATTAGATTGAAATCAAAATTGGATATAAATTATGTAAGTGTCCTAGACATGCCACATGATCTCTAAGCGTGATTCGTGTGTGAATAAACCAAGAAGTTTGTGGAATTAACTTACATTGATCGGCTTTGACTTTCAAAACTTTTCATGGATGTTGAAGCTTCCAAGCTCATTGGTGAGTATCCCTATCACCTTTATTTGACTCCCATATGTGCTAGCAAGAACAAAATGGTAGAATTTTGCTCTCCAAGAGAAGCAAGAATTCAGCCAGGAGAGGAAGCAATCGGCCATTCTTTGGAATGAGGCCATTCGTCCAAATAGTCTTCAAAAGACAGAGAGAGTCATTTTGCTCTTTCTTTCGGTGTTGTTTCAAAAACAAACACAGTGGCCATTTGCCCTTTTGCATTTTCAAAAATTGCAGAGGCCATAGATTTTTTTCATTCGGCCTTATTACAGAGAAGTCAGAGAGCAATTACCTTTTTTTTTTAATTCTCAAAGAAAAAGTAAAAGACGCATTTTGCCAGTAAAGTGAAATAAAAATAGTCAAAAGGAGATTAATGGCCCTCACGGTCAAAGAGAGAGAGAGTAATAAAATGATTTTCAAAAATTCATTAATTGTCAATTTTAATTGGTAGGTTTGATGGGTTAGTAAAATCCAATTCAATATCCCAACAACTTCCATCAAAAAATGACTAGTTGATATAAGTGAGTGGGTCCCACCACTTTGAATTCAAAATTCAAATTACTTATGCAACACACTTCGGGCTCGGGTTCGTTTAATCCGATTAAACAATTTTCCACCGGGACGTAATTAAATCTAATTTAATTAAATAATTATGACTTGCAAAATTATTACGAAAGCCGCTTAAGAATTAATTCCAAATCAATTCGTTCGCTAGAATTAAAATCCAATTTAATTTCGCGTTGAAATTCGAATTCATTTAACATATCTAATATATTATTTTAGCTGTAGGCATTGCATTTTCGCATGTGAAACCCGATGATGAGTCTCAGTTGGAGGCACTACCTTTTTAGCTAAGGATATTGCGGGAAACGGAGGTCAGAAGGGGAAATTTGAAATAAGTACGTCATCAAGTTCATTTTCAAGCTCACTGTCTTCGTTAGTGCTGCGTTCGTTACTTTGTTCGAACGTCAGGCAGATTGCGGACGTTCGTGTAGCGTTCGAATTGGCGTTCGAACGGCGTCGGTGTTTCTGGTTTTGCTGCTAGCCTCGTACCCCAGCCCATTTAGCTCCCCAAAGCCAATAAAACACATCCCAATTTAATTAAATTAAACATTAAACATTAAATAAAATATTTAAACCATTTACCAATTGAATAAAACACAAAATATAATCATACCTAATGAAGATAAATCAAATATATTAACTTCCTAACTAAACAAATCACATACTAAATTAAAAAGATGTCATGCCTAATTAAAATCAATCATAACCAATTAAATATTTTGTATTCCTAATCTAGCCAAGATTTGTCCCCCCTCAATCTTTGACTTTCCTTGCTCAACACCAAATCAAATCCTCATTTTAATGCCAAAATCCCTTCCTTGTGAGACAAGGTGAAGCCCTAACCCTTCTCTATATAAACAACCCCTAACCAAAGCCTTCCAACTCCTAGTTCACGGCCAGCACAAGAAAAAAGAAGAAAAGAATTTCCAACCCCTAGCTCATACACATAATAACAAACAACTCTCTTCACCCCCACCCTCACATTACCGAAAACAACAAGCCCTCAAACACTCTCATATTACCAAAAACACAATAGCCATTCACACCCCCTCCAACCACCAAAACAACTCCTAATCACCACCGAAAATTATACCCCCAACGACAGCCCAAACACGCCCCAAACAGCCACTAAAGTACCCCCGAACAGCAGCCCCTTCCCACCGAAACTGACCCAAACCAGTCCCTAAGTCACGCCCAAACAGCAGTAATTTAACCCCTAAAACAACAGAAAAATACACTTAAAACATTCCCTAAAAACCTTAAAAACAGTAACTTAAAAACTGCATTCATAATCTTTAAAATAATCACACACAACTGCACAAAGAACCCACATAAAAAACTCAGAAGAGTCCGTTGAAACGTCAAAACAGGTGACCTGAACAGTGAGCAGCAAAACAGAGGCCGAACAGTAGCAGAACGAATTTCAAACCGCAAGCAAAACAGCAAAGCAGTGAGCTAGGACGCTAAACCAGTGAATCGGAGAAGTTGAGGAGCTGTACCATTCCGACGTCCGTGAAACGCAAGCCTGAAAGTTGGCTAAAAGGTTAGACCTGAGGGTATCTTTCACACTCGCTTTTGTACTATTTCTTAAATATTGCTTGTGTGATTGTCATGTTGCATGTTGTGGCCTTTGAGTAAATAAATATGCATGAATTATGAGACGTTGTAGGTTGTGGCTGTGGGATGAAATGAGAGATGTGTCAACTCTCGCGGTATATCGGATGGAAACCCGGACAAAAATTTCATAGCCGATTCCGAATGGACGGTAATATGATCTGTACTCGGGACACAACTCCACGTACCGCTTGAGTAAACGGCACCCTCTTTTGCTTTGTGTTGCTTTGGTTTATTTATTTTTCGTCACTTGAATTCTGCATGTTGCTTATTTATGCATGATTCAATCGAGCGCATGGGCTTAGTAAGTGGAATAAAAGATCCCCTATGGGGAGGGGTTAAAGCCCTTTACCACGATGCTTTTCCGCGCCGGTTGATGTGTGTTCGGTTGAATGCAAGATACGTTCAATCGGGCATACTAAGTTTGATATTATTGTATTTAATTCTTTGTATGCATGACTCAATCGAGCGCATGGGCTTAGTAAGTGGAATGAAAGATCCCCTATGGGGAGGGGTTAAAGCCCTTTACCACGATGCTTTGCCGCGCCGGTTGATGTGTGTTCGGTTGAATGCAAGATACGTTCAATCGGGCATATTAAGTTTGATATTATTGTGTTTAATTCTTTGTATGCATGACTCGATCGAGCACATGGGCTTAGTAAGTGGAATGAAAGATCCCCTATGGGGAGGGGTTAAAGCCCTTTACCACGATGCTTTGCCGCGCCGGTTGATGTGTGTTCGGTTGGATGTAGGATGTGTTCAATCGGGCATACTTAGTTTGATATGATTGTCTTTATGTTTGTATGCATGATGCGATCGAGCGCATGGGCTTAGTAAGTGGAATGAAAGATCCCCTATGGGGAAGGGTTAAAGCCCTTTACCACGATGTTTTGCCGCGCCTCGCATTATACTATTCGCCATTTATGTATTGCGTCACATTTCATGCATCAGGTCTCATTTCCGTTCGAACGCGTTCACGAACGCCATACGAACGTGAGTATTCTGTTTCATTTCCGTTCGAACGCGTTCACGAACGCCATACGAACGTGAGCATTCTGTTTCATTTCCGTTCGAACGCGTTCACAAACGCCATACGAACGTGAGCATTCTGTTTCATTTATGTTCGAACGCGTTTACGAACGCTACTCGAACGAGAACCTTCTGTTTACCGTTCGAACGCGTCTACGAATGCTGTACGAACGCCCACGGTAAACAGATCCTCTTGCATCACATTACGACATGTCCATCTTAGCACATAGTTACCCTTTTTACGTTATGCATTGGTATTACCTCTCTAGTTGTCTATTTCTCTTAGGCGCTTAAATATCTTTTCTTAATATGCATGCTAGTAAGAATGCTATTTGTTTGCGCTTCTGTGTCCACCAATGCGTTCATTAACTTGTATGCTTGGCGTATGATAATCCTTATGTATGCAAATTGAGACATAGATTACATGCAAATAGGCTGTATGCAAATTCGAATATGTGTTACATGTAAATTTGGATGAACTTGTTAATGTATGTATGTGGATTTAGAAGCATGATATTCTTAGAAATAAGTGTTACTTAAGCCTGATTAAATTATTATATAAATCCTTTCATTACAAGTGGCATAAGTAAGGGACCATTCCGAACCCAACGGTTTGAGGTATTCCCTTGCGAGGGGTGAGTGCGGCCTTAAATCTCATTTTCCCGGTTTACACCGGGTGGCAAAATTTCTGTTGCGTCGTAATTAAATAAAATTTAATTAAATAATTATGCATAGCAAAATTACTATTCACGTCGCTAGCGAATTAATTCTAAATTAACTCGTTTGCCCGAATTAAAATCTAATTTTAATTCCACGTCAAATTCTAATTTCGTTTAATATATCGAATATATTAATTTATCGATTAATTCCAAATTAATCGTTCTCTCTCTTAGTATGAATTTTATGCCAAATAAAATTCTCCGTAATTAATCCTAGATTAATTTTCTCTCTCTACTTATTAATTCCATAATAATAATGTGCGAGTCATAAGTCATCGATGAATCTTTGGGAAGCGAAACCATGAGATCCATGGATATATTGGCAGTAAATCCGGTCGTCGGACTATCCGAACATGTACATACCTCGTACTACTTTTTTACCGATTTACAAGACATGGTTGGCTTCTAGCAAAACACCGTGCCTACCCAATTCTCAGGCGTAGTATACGTAGTATTGGGTATTGCGATCCAGTATCGGATGTCACATGCTAGGTTTGGGGCTGGAATTGTGTCTGCCCCGTACGAAGCACATATCGGATCTCTGGTAACTAGTCTCTATAATCAGATAACTATGACCTAGTCATATTATCCCGATAGCTGCAGCATATAAGAGCACCAGTTCCGTATCCTACGTGACCATCATCTCCATATGACTGAAGTGATACTTCCATCTTGACATAACACCCAATACACTATGATTCTCAATATAACCAGAAGATGCGTACACAGAACCTGTTAAAGCCCTGGATGACCAAAACCAAAGTATATTGATTGTCGCAAGTATTAGCGGTGCAAGTCTCAGGTTAAGACCAAATACACCTACCCTGATTTGGACTTCCATAGACACATAGTCATACTACCAATGGAATTCCGAGGGGTCTATCCAGAGCGAAGCTGTTTTCCGTACCATCGGTAAAACACAACCTCCTACTACACTTGCATGAGTATCCAATACCCAAATATATGAGAACTATGTCGTTACGCTTCCATAACACGCACAAATATAATATTAGTCTATTCCGTATTATCGATGTCCAGTCTCGATAATACTACGACTATGGATATTTATTGTTTAAACCTTACGTGGATTAATACTATCTCATTTCTTATTAATCCGGTACTAATCATATGGACTTTAATCATTTATATATCCCTGTAATCCAATTACAAATGATAAAAGAGCAATTTCCTTTGTCACATAGTTAATTTGTACAACAACACCAAGTTCTGTATAAATAGTGATGTTATGGGTCATAATTGTCCAACAATCTCCAACTTGGCCTATAGCCAATCACTCAAGTGTCTAACACCTGAACTATGTACATTTCGCTCAAACTTCTGCTGAGAAACAACTTTCATCAGCGGATTTGTAAGGTTATCATCTGATGTAATTTATTTGATCATCATATCACCACGATGTATGATCTTAGGAATCAGATGAAATAGTCGAAGTACATACTTGGATCATTGATGAGACTGTGGTTCTTTAGCCTGTGCTGTAGCCCGGCCCAACTGCTAACAGAATTACTCCTAATCCAATTAGGAACTTATAGTTCCAAAATGCTTCTTTTGCTGCCTCTACTGCAGCAATGTTCTACTCTTATTGTTTATTCGACAACAGTATCTTGTTTGGAAGATTTCCAGCTCACTGTTCCATTATTCAAACTATATACGTACTCTTATTATGACTTACAGTCGTTTTTATCGATTTGGAAACTTACAGCGATGAACCTAGTTACCTCAAGTTCTCATTTCCCCATATTTTAATAACGCATCCTTAGTTCTTCCAAGATATTCAAGAATGTTCTTAACTTCAATCCATTGACCATCACCTGGATTGGCCTGATTGCGTTTATATATGCTCAAAGCATATGAGACATCAGATCATGTACATATCAAAACGTACGAACTCTAAGAGAGTGTTAGCAGCTTTCTAGATCTATCCCAATAGATCTTTATTCCTAGAATAAAGCCTGCTTCTGCCAGGTATTCCATGGAGAATTTTAATGAAAGCTAAGCTTTCACCGATTTTAGTATAGAAATATTATTATCGAGAAGCAATACATCATCAATGTATATGACAATCATTGTCAGTGTGCTCCCACTGACCTTCTTATATACACAAGAATCATCTTCGTTTTGAATTAAATCATATACCATTATGATAATATCAAAACGCTGGTTCCAAGAACTCTATGCTTGCTTCAATCCATAAATGGATCGATTTAACTTGCAAACCTTGTTTGCATGTTTTGGCACGATAAAACCATCAGGATGTTGCATACAAATATCCTCCAAAAGGTTTCCGTTAAGGAAAGTGGATTTGGCATCCAGGTGTCATATTTCATAAATGAAATATACAGTTATAGTAAGCATTATCCGAATGGATTTAATCATGGCAACAGCAACCAGTGTCCAAACTTAGTTGGAATACATGGAATCCATTTCGGACTTCATGGCACTTTTCCATAAAAGGAGTCGATACCTTGTATCACTTCCTCATACGTAGCTGGTTCGTCTTTCTCAATAAAATTGATATCTACATGAGGTGAGATCAGAAACCCATACCTCCCAGGTTGTTTTCTGACTCTCTCCGACCTACGCGGTTCTTGTGTATTTGAAGATTATTGGTACAGTTTCATCCCTGGTGAACTGTTGGTGTTCCGTGAGGACTCGGTGCTTAGAACAGTATTACTTCGATTTTCATCGAGTTTTACTTTCCTCCCACTTACCACTGCATATAGGAATTCCTCTTAGGAAAACCGTATGGCGAGCAACAATTACATTGTTCTCTTGTGAGTTGTATAAGAACTATACTTTGGTTTCCCTAGGACAACCTACAAATAGGCGCTTATTCGATTTGGGTTCTAGTTTGGAACCATCCAAACAGTTAGCGTATGCCCAGCATTCCTAAATCTTCAGGAATAAGAAACCCGGTTTCTTTCCTGTTAATAACTAATACGAAGTCTGTCTAATAGATTTTCATGGAACCTTTTTCAAAATAAATATTACACTGTTTAATGTGTATCCTCAGAAGGAAATTGGTAGCTCAGAGCGACTCATCATTAACCTTACCATGTCCAACAAAGTTCGGTTTCTCTGTTCGGACACACCTTCAATTGAGGTGTTCCGGGAGGAGTCCAATGTGAAAGAATACTATACTCTTTCGAGTAATCTTGAAACTCATATGCTTAAGTATCTTACACTATGGTCCGACCGTAATGTTTTTAATACTTTTGCAGGTCTGTTTTCTTACTTCGTGTCGAAATTCATTGAATTACTCAAAAGTTTCAGACTTGTGTTTCTTAAGATACACATAACCATAACACGATGCCACATCCGTAAAGGTTACGAAGTATTCATGTCCACTTCTAGCCTAGCTAGACATGGGCCCACTTACGTCACTATGAATGAAGGCTAACAGATCGGTGGCACTTGCACTTTTACCAAGTAAAAGGTGTTTTAGGCACTTTGCCTAATAAACTAGATTTGTAGACATCATTTGAATAAGAATCAAATTCGTCCTAGTATCCACTCACTACAAGAAAACTGACTTTTAGTGGCGAAAATTTTCGCCACTAAAAGCCCAAAATTCGCCACTAAAAGTTTTAGTGGCGAAATTTTATTTCGCCACTGGTTCGCCACTGAAAATGCGACACAAAAGGTATTAGTGGCGAAATTAATTTTCGCCACTAAAGGTAAGACATTTAGTGGCGAAATGGAAATACTTTTAGTGGCGAAATTTTTCCCCACTAAAAGTCATTTTTATTTAAAAATGTAATAAAATGAATAATTTCTAAATTTCAATACACCATATGATATTTTATTTTGTAAAATTTTACAAAACACAAATTTTGATACATTAATTTAATGATCATATACATTAATATATGTAAATAGAATATCTGTATTTACAAGCAAAAAATATATTCTCGGTTCTAATATCAAAACAAACAAATAATCAACTAATTATAATTCAAAATAAAAAACTACTGGTTTGGTCTTATATTTAAGTTTACATTCTATATCCACACTAAAAAATTGATTAGTCTTTTTCAACAGCTTGTGATGGCATAAACACAGTAGTTGCTCCGCATAAGCTGCAATGTCAACACCAGGTTTAAAAACCATGACTCTTGAATCAATTGATGAATCAACCTTTTTTGAATCAATTGCTGCAATCACTTTATCTGCAGAAAGAAACTAACGAATAAATAGGCAAGCATCATATGAGAGCAATATACAGGAAAAAAAAATTCCACAAACAACATAGTAGATGCAAGCTGCAATATTTAGTATGCAAATGCTGAGTATGGAAATGATTTTCTAGTAGTCATGAAGAGTATGCAAATGCTTTTCTAGTAGTCATGAAGTGTATGCCTCACTTTAAGGGTTAAATGCATTTTACAAACATGTAAGAATGTCTATGCATATTTTTAAATTAGTGATATATGTATTTACACAAAAAATCAATGATATATGTATATATAGCAGGAAAATCCTTGAAACCATGCACTAAGCAAGGCAGATGGTAAACTCTTGCCTAACAATCAATTCGCTCAACTGTAACATACAACACAAGGAATTTGACGAGCGTGGTGGATGGCCAAATATTTTACTACAACTACACTTGTTGCACAGAGGTTTGTCTAAGTTTTCCCTCGCTACTTATACTTTCCCACTCTCTAATTCTGTCTCCAATTCTATCGACAATGGTAATACATCTAACAACAACTGAAAAGTATGGAAAATGTGAGTTCACTATACTCATTTTGCACATTCATCATTATATCTCCTAGTAGTTAAACTTTGCTAGCAACAGAGCATCTCTCAATCCCTAAGGACAATCAACAAACCCAGAGGATATAATTTCCTATGTAGGTGACCCTAAGGGCATTTAAACCTCTGACTTGGTAAGACATTGACAAGGTGATAATTTGGGAAAACATTGAGCAAAGTTCTAGCCATGTTGCAAGCTAAACCATTTGAAAGCAAATATCCAGCTGTTAATTCACAGGAACAGACCTGTTTATCTTCTCTAAGGACCAATGGTCGTCCTGGGGAAAGCAAATCCCTGACAGTTTCATTGTAGACCTCAAGATAGGAGAGGTGAACTACATGGTTTCCGTCGCAGCTCCTCTGCCTAATTTTGGTGAAGAGATCCTTAATAGCCAATACCATCACCCCTGGATTCTCCATTGTACCCAGCATCGTATATGTTTTCCCAGCTCCCGTGGCACCATAGCAGAACACTGACCCATTCCTTCCCTGCAGAACTCTGCTTCCACCAGCTCTGCAGTCTTGAAAGTCAGAAAAGAGATTTTATCCTGCTAAAATTATATCCAATGACCAAACTTCAATCCAAGTTTCAGGTAACATCAGGCTTCTATTTCCTTCTTATTACTATCCTCCATTTCATCAGCAACCAATTAAATGGGCTAGCGTAGCCAATTCGTATCTAACATATAGACAATTTTACAAAAATAAATAAATTCTACACATAACCAGTGCCATGTTTTCACACAAAATCACCAGAATGTTTTATGTAGCAAGTTCTAATTGTAGAATAAAAATTAGGTACATAGATTCATAAAATTCAAGTGTTTTCTTATCCCTATTGTCTTAGCTTATGCAATAGTTAAACACTTGACAAAGCATTTAACAACTATCAAAATGGTTTACTTAATTGAAACTCACACAGGGATAGGATTAGCAAATGACAACTAAAACACAAATGTAAATTTAACTTTCCAGGAAACATTCATATCAAAATATGCATCTAAAGATCTGATCTTTTATGCGGAAACAAAAACCCAACTGACAAATATATGCATAAAAATCATCATCAAGTAGATAGAATGATTCAAAGCTAAACACTCACGTTGTGGAATAAACCTCTTGTTGAGTAGTGGAATCTGGAAATGAAGCATCAAAAGTAAAATGCCGCCCACGAAGCCTCTTTAGTCTAAGATAATCATTCTCATTTGCAAACTCAGTCAAATAAACATCCCTTTTCTCAGTAACCAAACAGACCAAAATTCAGAAAATGCACCCCAAATAAACAAAACGTAACTCTTCTGAACAAAAAAATTGAAAACATAAAGAAACCTTTCATCAACATATGAAGAAGTAGAGATGAAAGACAATGAGCGACCTTTGAAATGGATTGGATCGTTAATTTTTCACCGACATCGCCATTCTCCTCTTCCTCCTGATCTTGATCATCTGAACTCCCCTCTTCTTCATCCCCTTCTTCTACATCATCAAATTCATCATCTTCTTCCTCTGAATCAACCTAATTCGTAAATCTTCAATCAACTAACAACACAACAGCATTATAACACCAATCAAAACCGATCAAGGATAGAAAAGAAAAAAGAATTTTACTAACTGTCATCTGGTCATTTTCAGAATCACTCAAGTCTTCAGCATACCTGTCACTCTCCTTTGCTTTTCTTGCTCGCTTCGAAGATAACCCCATTTTGAAACCCTAAATTTCAGAGACCCAAACAAATAGTCAAAATTTCATTGTGATTTGTAAAATGAAAAACCTCAGATTGAGTTTGCAGCATAATTACTACAGGATAATTATAGCTTTTCACTGGAAACTTCAATATTAAGAGAGATTTGATTCAAATTTTTTTCTAACAAGCAAGTAAAACTAAACTTAAGAGACTTACCGATTATAAATTTTAAGATTTAGATTCAAAGTAATTAAGCGTAATTTGAGATTCTATTTGGTTGATTCCTGAATCCATTCTCGTTCGATATTTAGGGTTTTACAAGACCCTGATTCCCTCTCCCCCTTGCTCGCGCGCACGCAATAAGCCCTAGAAGTGGTGAGGGATTTTCGAAGGTTTGAAACATGGAGGAGGAGGATGTTCGAAGAAGTAGTGGAGAGGGATTTTGGTGGGTTTGATTTGATGAAATTGATTTTGTAAATGGAAAAAATATTTTTGGTAGTTGAAGAAGGCGGTGAAGACAAGGATTTCAAAATTTTTGTATTCAATTAGTGGGGAAAAAATTTCGCCACTAAAATTATATTTTTCGCCATTAAAAATTAGTTTTAGTGGCGAAAAAACGTTTTGCCACTAAAAGTACACTCTTTAGTGGCGAAATTTATTTTCGCCACTAATATCGCCACTGAAAGTTTACTTATAGTGGCGAATTTGTATTTCGCCACTAAAAGTAACTTTCAGTGGCGAATTTATGTTTCGCCACTAAAATTTCGCCACTAAAAGCCAGTTTTCTTGTAGTGACTCTTCGAAAGTGTTGATATACGAGTCTTGTTAATTCATCTCAGAGGACAATGCCATAAATAAGTCTCATCTGATTTACTCAATTTGAGCTTTTGTTTGTCATGTTATATGTTTGAGATTTGTTTATATTCAAAATATAAAGACCATTATTTACATATAATGTGCTTATCTCAATATCATCTTTATAAACAAAACACTTAGTGTTCTAGAATATAAAGGTATACCCGCAACGGGTTAAACTAGATATAGAGATATTGTTTCTAGTCAAACTAGATACATTATAACAATCTTCTAATTTAAGTACATGCCCCAATGGAAGTTCCAAAACATAGGTTTCTATGGCCAAAACAATGATTTATGTCCTGTTTCCAACTCATAGGTCGATCTCATCTGAAGCCAGTCTCCTGCTTATCAGCAGATCCCGCACATCAGTACATATTTTTATATACCACCTCTAGTATCAAAAACCAAATTTTAAAACCAGTAGTGAACATGTTTATTACAAACATACATGAAGCCGGAGCCTTGCCCGCCATCACTTCCTTCATGTCTGCCTTGTCCATACGGCAGTCACACTTCTAGTGATCCCGTTTGCCACAGTTTAGGCACACAACTTGGGATATGTCCTTTTAAGAAGCTATGGCTGTGCATAACGGATTGAGCACTAAAGTTATCATCACAATGAGTCTTCCTAAGCTCATGCTCTACTATTTGCTCAACTCCGGGCTCATGCTCGAGAGGTTTCTCTATCAAATAGAATAACTTCTCAACTTCCAAGACTATCCTGAAGTTCTATCCCTAATCTTAAAATTAAAGTCGTTAAAGACATTTTCCACAGGATTATGTCATTTGGCGCTAATCTTTCAGTCATCTTGATTGCTATAGTCCAACTATCCAGTCAAAGATTTCGGGTACAATTAAATATAATGATTACTATAGTCTAACTATATAATCAACTACAATTTATAGGTTATATTCAAATGTATTGATTACTATAGTCCAACTATATAACCAACCACAAATGAAGTAGTTTGAATACAGTCCAACTGTTAAATTAAAACAACAATTAAATATTAGTCCAACTAATATATTTATAAATAATGACAAAAAATGAAATGATCGCATATTGGCAAATATCAAAACGAAATTGCAAATTTGATACTTGTCTCCCACTATTTTTCGGCGAGCCTCTAACTCTCTGACGAGTACTCGGGAAACCTAGTTTCCTAGTGGGCTAGGATCCCGTTAAATAACACACAACCTTGACTTTGGCCAACAAGTTGTATGAAACTTAACTAGGTAGATCTCTAAGATCAATTGGATCCCATCCAATTCCTAGATCCAGTAGGTGGACCTCCAAGTCCGAAACATATATCCAATCTATCAAATATATCCAATATATTGCCTAATATTTTTCATCCGAATCAACTAAGCCTTGGTTTTGGCTCAACAAGCTTAATGAAACCAGTTAAGCGTGACCTATTGACAGTGGGAAAGCTTCGTAATCGATGTCGATGAACAAGAAGTGACCTTGACTTTGGCCAACAAATCACAACTTGCCCAAGACGTACGATATGGAACAAAGCTTTCATGATTCAAACATATCTGCGATGGTGTAGACAAAAGAACCTGGGCGACGCTGTTCTAGGCTCGCGGCCTAGTAGGGAGTACGAAATAACATGGAGTCGCCACCCGGTGTGAACCGGGACAAAGATTTAAGGCCGCACTCACCCCTCGCAAGGGAAGACCTCAAACCGTTGGGTTCGGAATGGTCCCTTACTTATGTCACTTGTGATGATATAATTTGTGCAAAAAACTAACCGAATCTATTCAATATTCATGCTCAAGGGTACTTAAATCTAACATGCTTTCATCCAAATAACTTCACGCAATATAACACAACGAGCATATTGAACCATTAAACCAAAGTAAACAAATAACTAATTAAACATAAACATAAACTAAACGAAACATCAAGCATAAAGAATGAAGAAACAACATGCCTAAATAACACAATCATGCTTTGAAAATTAAATAACAAGACTAAATTAAATCACGCTTAAAATAATAAATACACGGCCTAGAACTACAACATGTTCAAATACAAATTTGGATGAGATGAGATATGTGTATCTTAAGTGGTACGTGGCGTTGTATACCGAGTGCAAATCATATTACCGTCCATTCGGAATCGGCTATGAAATTTATGTCCGGGTTTCCATCCGATATACCACAAAAGGGAACACACATCCCGCTCATCCAACAATCACATCATGCCTCAAACGACTCTCATGCAATAATATTTTAAAATAAATAAAATAAAACGAAAGAAGATAAGTAAGAATGTGCCCTCAGGTCTAACCTCTTTTGTTGTCTCACGAAAGGGCGTTACACGTCCGTTGGAAGGGTGAATGATCCGCTACTCTTTTAGTTCACCAACTCAACGTCTTTCCTCGCTGTTTTGCTGTTCGGGCTGCTGTTTTTACTCCGTTTCGCTGCTGTTTCGCTGCACCATTTCAGGTCACTGTTTTGGTCGTTTAGTGGACTGTTTTGAGTGATTTGGAGGGCTAATTGGCTGTGGTTTTTGGTGATTTTTCAGAGGGTTTTTGTGCAGTTTTGGGGTATTTTAGGGGCGTGTTTTGGGAGTTTTTTGGGTGCAGTTTTGGGTTAGTTCGGGGACTGTTTTGGGCAGTTTTGTGGGTACAATTTTGGGTTAGTTGGGGGACTGTTTTGGGCAGTTTTGTGGGTGCAGTTTTGGGGCTGAACTGGGCTGGTTTTGGGTTAGTTGGGCGCAAAGGCAGGGGCTGTTAAGTTTGTTTGTTAAGGTTTGTGGAGGTAGTGGCGGAGTGCTTTGCTTAATTGTCCAGGTGGCTTTGTGAGGCGAGGAGGCAGTTCACGTGAGTGTGTTTGATGCGTTTGAAGGCTACTGGTTGGTTGAGGCAGTGTTGATGTGTGGCTTTGGGCGGGCGGAGTTGAGTGTGTGCGTGAAACTTAGGCGTGATGGACTGATGAGGGCTAGGTGCGTGAGCGGTGTGTAAGGGGCAGATGGCTTATGGCAGTGTGTGGAGTGTGGGCTGTAACGTGAGTGTGGGTGGTGTAGCTGTCGGTGCTTGTGTGGTCCAATTGTGAGGGTGAGGTGAGTGTGTGCGTGAGGGCTAGTGAATGGAGAGAATTTGTGGGCTCGGCAGTGTGGTCTGAAGGCTGTGAAGGGGCTGGATGCGGTAATGGAAGGGTGCGTTTGGGTGGCTTAGTCGAGAAGGGTTTATGATGTGTTTTTTTGTGAGTATCAGCCAGCCAGCCAGCCAGGGTTTTGAATGTGTGGAGAGGGGTTATTTTTATAGGCAATGGGATGGGTTTTACCTTGTTGGGGAAGGAATCAAATTTGTGTATTAATTATGAGATATTTTTAATTTAGTATGTGATAGGGAAAATCTTTTAATTAAGGGAAGTGATTTGATTTATTCTTTTTAGTTAAGGATATGATTTATTTAAATTGGTAGGTGATTTAATTAAATTAGGAATGTGATTTATGTATTTTAGGAAAGAGATTTATTTATTTAGGAAGGTGATTTAATTTGTGAAAGGTGTTTTAATTTAATTTAATTTTGTTTTAATTATTTAATTTGTGAGATGTGTTTTAAATGTTTTAATTATTTAATTTGTTGAGATGTGATTTAATGGGTTTGGTGTGTTTTAAAACAGAGGTCCAACAAGCAACCCGAAGCCAAACAACGAGGTTAATCCAACAAAAATTCCATTTCCCAACTTTACCCTTCCAACGTCCGTTCCCGCGGCTTTCACAACTAAAGAGGTAGTGTCTCCATACGAGACTCATCATCGGGCTGATATGCAAAAATGCAGTGCCTACAGTCGCCCCCACTTTGATGGGACTTGTGTAATGTGTAACAGTGACAATCCTATCAAAGTACGTGCAATGCATTTTTACTTACCTGGCTCGCCAGCTGTCACCTGGTCTGCCTGTTGTGCTGAGTTGATAGTGCTAACCCCGTACCTAGGGCGTCGCGGTTGCGTCTCCGTACCTAGAGTGCCGCATGAAGTGATGATGTTGGTTTGTATGGATGCTAACCCCGTACCTAGGGTGTCGCAGTGACGTTCCGTACCTAGAGAGCCACAAATGTCTGAATAGTCCACATGCCGTACCTGGCGTGCTAACCCCGTACCTAGGGCGTCGCTGTGTCTGAATGCTAACCCCGTACCTAGGGTGTCGCAGTGAGTCTCCCGTACCTAGAGAGCCACAAATGTCTGAATAGTCCACATGCCGTACCTGGCGTGCTAACCCCGTACCTAGGGCGTCGCTGTGGTCTGAATGCTAACCCCGTACCTAGGGTGTCGCGAGTGACGTCTCCGTACTAGAGAGCCACAAATGTCTGAATAGTCCACATGCCGTACCTGGCGTGCTAACCCCGTACCTAGGGCGTCGCTGTCTGGTCTGAATGCTAACCCCGTACCTAGGGTGTCGCGCAGTGACGTCTCCGTACCTAGAGAGCCACAAATGTCTGAGTGCTAACCCCGTACCTAGGGTGTCGATCGCGGTGACGTCTCGTACCTAGAGAGCCACAAATGTCTGAGTGCTAACCCCGTACCTAGGGTGTCATGGTGACGTCTCCGTACCTAGAGAGCCCAAATGTCTGAGTGCTAACCCCGTACCTAGGGGTCGCGCGGTGACGTCTCCGTACCTAGAGAGCCACAAATGTTTGAATGCTAAACCCCGTACCTAAGGGTGTCGCGGTGACGTCTCCGTACCTAGAGAGCCACAAATGTCTGAATGCTAACCCCGTACCTAGGGTGTCGCAGTTTTTGATATCTCCATACCGGAGTGCCGTACCTTGCAAAACTGATATCTCCATACCGGGAGTGCCGTACCTGGCTGATCTGATACTGATGTCTCCATACCCGGAGTGTCGTACCTGGCTGATCTGATACTGATGTCTCCATACCCGGAAAAAAACTGATGCTGATAATGATGTGGGCCTCGCACCCAGAGTGCCATACCCGGCGTGTCTTTCTCGGCGTGTCCATTCTCGGACTATATCTCCATTCTCGGAGTGCCATTCCAGGCGTGCCATTCTCGGCGTGCTCATTCTTAAGCTGTCCATTCCCGGACTATATCTCCATTCTCGGAGTGCCATTCCCGGCGTGCCATTCTCGACGTGCTCATCCTTGAGCTGTGCTCTATTCTCGGAGTGCCATTCTCGGCTTGTTCATTCTCGAACTGTGCTCCATTCTCAGAGTGCCATTTTCGGCTTGTTCATTCTCGAACTGTGCTACTTTCTCGGAGTGCCATTCTCGGCAGAACTGATCTGATGTGAGGCGGGCCTCGCCCCCAGAATGCCATGCCCGGCAGAAACTGATCTGATGCTATGTGGGCCTTCCCCCCAGAATGCCATACCCGGAAGAAACTGATCTGATGCTATGTGGGCCTCACCCCTAGAATGTGGCAGAACTGATCTGATGTCTTCATACTCGGAGTGTCGTACCTGGCTGATCTAATATCTCCATACTTGGAGTGCCGTACCTGGCAAAACTGATCTGATATCTCCATACCCGGAGTGCCGTACCTGGCAAAACTGATACTGATGTCTCCATACCCGGAGTGCCATACCCGGAAAAACTGATGCTGATAATGATGTGGGCCTCGCCCCCAGAGTGCCATACCCGGCAAGACTGATACTGATGCTAATACGGGCCTCGCCCCTAACTGATGTTGATGTGGGTCTCGCCCTAAACTGATGCTGATTTGGGCCTCAGCCCTAGGATTCATTCCAAATTCTGACGACATGGGCCTCGGCCCTGGGATTCATTCCAAATTCTGAAGACGTGGGCCTCGGTCCTGGGATTCATTCCAAATTCTGATGATATGGGCCTCGGCCCTGGGATTCATTCCCTGGATTTATTCCAAATTCTGACGACGTGGGCCTCGGCCCTGGGATTCATTCCCTGGATTCATTCCAAATTCTGATAAGATGGTCCTCAGCCCTGGGATTCATTCCCTAGATCCATTCCAAATTATGACGATGTGGGCCTCAGCCCTGGGATTCATTCCAAAATCTGACGATGTGGGCCTCAGCCTTGAGTTGATACTGATGTGGGCTTCGCCCCAAAACTGAAACTGATGTGGGCCTTGCCCCAAAACTGATACTGACGTGGGCCTCACCCCAAACTGATGTGGGCCTCGCCCCAAACGGATATTGATGTGGGCCTCAACCCCGGGACTCATCCCCAACGAATACTGATATGGGCCTCAACCCTGGGACTCATCCGAAAACTATACTCATATGTCGCTGATTCTGGTTGGCTTGTCTTTGCCGCTTTCTTTTTTTCTTCTTTGAAACCTGTTAATACAAAACGAAAAAAAACACAAAAAGAATGCAAAATACGTTACGTGTATGCATGCATGCATGAATGAATTTCCTATTCCGTTGGGTTAGGTCTTCCGCCAGTTCTCCAGGTGATTGCTCGGCCTTCTCACTAGTCTCATGACTCAATATCTTGTTACATCATTGATTCGCGATGTGGTAGACTGGTCGCCCCCAGTTTTTGATTTAGCTTTCTGCTTTCCGCTGCTTATACTTGTTCAAGATGAACCACATGGTGGGGCCTTCCATATCAGCATACTATATTACATTTTACGAAATAGTCCCAATAGTTATACATATCATTGTCCTCAAAGAATGCTCAGTAATGAAACCAGAGAACTTTCAAAACATTCGATGCAACTCAAATCCAAGTCTTTTGAATAAATGATCTAAGCCAGACTCAAAGTGTGTGTGTGCAAAGGTTCCTTTGCGGATTCATCCCTAGGTAAGCTAACTCAATGATTTTGTTTCAAAAGTCGGGATCGATGGGTCAAACCAACCTAGATATCTCAATTATGCTTGCAGTTGCTTTTCTGTGCTCAATGTGGTATGGTTTTCTTTCTCTTTTTCTCTTGTCTCTTTCTTTTCTCTTTTCATTTCGAACTTCTTTTTTCTTTTCTTTTCTTTTCTTTTTTTTTTCTTTTTTCAACACACCTACCCTTTAAGGTAGCATTTCTCCTCATGGTGGTCCTAATACTCGCCCATGGGTAGCTTCACACTTATTGGTTATAGGTGGTTCAATTCTTTTCTTTAGAGACTTTTCTTTCATTTTCAGCCATACCACACATCATAACATAAGCAAATCAAGATAGACATCTAAGCAAACGGTCATTCACCGACCTACAATTTCTTCAACTAGTCACATTACCAACTACTCAGGTTTTCACCGCAAGAACATATAGTGAAGTGCTTACGAGTCTAACATAGATTAATCATTCAAAGTATCAGATAAAAGCACGTCAAAGGTTTATCGTTTCTAAGGTTTCACCCTAAAGCAATCAGTTTCATCATCAGACTTATGTCTAACTACCAATGACTAAAAACAAACAACATTTTTTTCTTTTTCTCTTTTCTTTTTTTTCTTCTTTTTTTTTTTTTTCTGAAAGGCCCACCATGGTCTTTCTATCATTGCAGTAAGATTTTCTGTTCCTCAGTTTCCTTTTCCCCGATATCCATGTTTTCTAAACTCTTCTTGACAAGTCTTCTTTTTCCTAACCCAACGGATATCTCTTTGATGGCTTTTAAGACACGAGGGTTAACATGATGCATGTATGCATGAGATGCATGTGATGTATGAGACACAATATGCATGGGGTTATCAAAAGCATAAAGGGTGCCCCTATAGGTCATACAACTATTGTTCACATGTGGGTTTACAGAGTGTGGACAAAGGCTCTCATTTGACGAAGGATTACCCACAACTAGGACTCCCCACTCAAGGGTTCAAGCGACCAAGTGAGTGCACCTTTTTTATACCTTACGGTACGTGCCAATGAGTTACGGTGTGTTGACTAACTATCGAATGGATTTCCCATTGTAGATTCCCCAGAGGGAGGGTGGAGCGAGGCTCTCTTAAGTACCCAAGCCCCTTAGGCTCTTATCGCTTGGTGTCAGGAATAAACAACGAGTCCTCCAAACTAGTCTGTCACAACGAGCTACAAATAATGATTATCTCGGTGTCTTCACAGCTTTTCCTTATGAAAAGGTATTGAGTGAAGGAAGACATCGAACCATTACCTAGCCTTAACAATGCCTTTGGTTACACCCCTTTCAACCCACGGTAAACACGGTTAACTAAAGCACAAATCATACACATCACAAGACATGATTTCGAGGCCAATTCAAAATATCCCCAGTGGAGTCGCAAGACTGTAGGACACAGAACCTGGGCGACGCTGTTCTAGGCTCGCGGCCTAGTTGGGAGTACGAAATAACATGGAGTCGCCACCCGGTGTGAACCGGGACAAAGATTTAAGGCCGCACTCACCCCTCGCAATGGAAGACCTCAAACCGTTGGGTTCGGAATGGTCCCTTACTTATGTCACTTGTGATGATATAATTTGTGCAATAAACTAACTAAATCTATTCAATATTCATGCTCAAGGGTACTTAGATCTAACATGCTTTCATCCAAATAACTCCACGCAATATAACACAACGAGCATATTGAACCATTAAACCAAAGTAAACAATAACTATTAAACATAAACATAAACTAAACGAAACATCAAGCATAAAGAATGAAGAAACAACATGCCTAAATAACATAATCATGCTTTGAAAATTAAATAACAAGACTAAATTAAATCACGCTTAAAATAATAAATACACGGCCTAGAACTACAACATGCTCAAATACAAATTTGGATGAGACGAGATATGTGTATCTTAAGTGGTACGTGGCGTTGTATCCCGAGTGCAGATCATATTACCGTCCATTCGGAATCGGCTATGAAATTTATGTCCGGGTTTCCATCTGATATACCACAAAAGGAAACACACATCCCGCTCATCCAACAATCACATCATGCCTTAAACGACTCTCATGCAATAATATTTTAAAATAAATAAAATAAAACGAAAGAAGATAAGTAAGAAGGTGCCCTCAGGTCTAACCTCTTTTGTTGTCTCACGAAAGGGCGTTACACGTCCGTTGGAAGGGTGAATGATCCGCTACTCTTTTAGTTCACCAACTCAACGTCTTTCCTCGCTGTTTTGCTGTTCGGGCTGCTGTTTTTACTCCGTTTCGCTGCACCGTTTCAGGTCACTGTTTTGGTCGTTTAGTGGACTGTTTTGAGTGATTTGGAGGGCTAATTGGCTGTGGTTTTTGGTGATTTTTCAGAGGGTTTTTGTGCAGTTTTTTAGTGCAGTTTTGGGTTATTTTAGGGGCTGTTTTGGGAAGTTTTTTGGGTGCGGTTTTGGGTTAGTTCGGGGACTGTTTTGGGCAGTTTTGTGGGTGCAGTTTTGGGTTAGTTGGGGGACTGTTTTGGGCAGTTTTGTGGGTGCAGTTTTGGGGCTGAACTGGGCTGGTTTTGTGTATGCGTGAAACTTAGGCGTGATGGACTGATGAGGGCTAGGTGCGTGAGCGTGTGTGTAAGGGGCATATGGCTTATGACAGTGTGTGGAGTGTGGGCTGTAACGTGAGTGTGGTGTGTGTAGCTGTCGGTGCTTGTGTGGTCCAATTGTGAGGGTGAGGTGAGTGTGTGCGTGAGGGCTAGTGAATGGAGAGAATTTGTGGGCTCGACAGTGTGGTCTGAAGGCTGTGAATGGGCTGGATGCGGTAATGGAAGGGTGCGTTTGGGTGGCTTAGGCGAGAAGGGTTTATGATGTGTTTTTTGTGAGTATCAGCCAGCCAGCCAGCAGGGTTTTGAATGTGTGGAGATGGGTTATTTTTATAGGCAATGGGATGGGTTTTACCTTGTTGGGGAAGGAATCAAATTTGTGTATTAATTATGAGATATTTTTAATTTAGTATGTGATAGGGAAAATCTTTTAATTAAGGGAAGTGATTTGATTTATTCTTTTTAGTTAAGGATATGATTTATTTAAATTGGTAGGTGATTTAATTTAAATTAGGAATGTGATTTATGTATTTTAGGAAGAGATTTAATTTAATTTAGGAAGGTGATTTAATTTGTGAAAGGTGTTTTAATTTAATTTAATTTTGTTTTAATTATTTAATTTGTGAGATGTGTTTTAAATGTTTTACTTATTTAATTTGTGAGATGTGATTTAATGGGTTTGGTGTGTTTTAAAACAGAGGTCCAACAAGCAACCCGAAGCCAAACAACGAGGTTAAATCCAACAAAAATTCCATTTTCCAACTTTACCCTTCCAACGTCCGTTTCCCGCGACTTTCACAACTAAAGAGGTAGTGTCTCCATACGAGACTCATCATCGGGCTGATATGCAAAAATGCAGTGCCTACAGATGGACAAAGGACTTGACTTTGGCCAACAAACCAATGCTAATCTTGGACCTTGAGAGAGAATCACTCAATGGAAGGAAAAACGCTTAATATTGAATGAGGGATTTTCGCGTAATTTGGCAACCAATTTATTATCTTTAATTAGGTCTCATCATACACCATTAACCATGCATTCAAAAAGCATAATAAGGCGTGAAATAAATTAATAATGATATGTGGATGGATATATAACAAATTGTTCCTAGAACAAATCTCTCCATATCCTCTTTCCCACTAGCACTATTCATACTTCTACCCAATTACATAACACTTCTAAAGAAACCTCATTTACATTGAGGGAAATTGGTGAGAAGAGAAATACAATGAGATAAGGAGATAATAGGTTGGACACGCAGGTCCAATTTAATAAATTCTAAATTTATTACAATAATTTCTAAAATTGCCCTCACCCTTCTAATATCCATCCGATATACATTATTCATTCATACATCCAAGTATTCACACAAAGCATGTTATTCAATCAATCCAATCCAATTAATTAATCTTTGAATAATTGACCATCCAATGTTCAAATAACGATTTGATTTGCGCGAGTCCAACTCGTTTAAGAATAAATACTCAAAGTAAGTATTCTTGAATTATATCGAACTACAATTTTAAATCCAATTTAAATTGTATCCAATACTAATTCATATTTAATTCCAACTTAAATAATTACACTTATTTATGTGCCTTAAAGACTTGGATTCCAAATCCAATCTTTATGGGTCTCAAAGGGCCAATTAGTATCAAATACTTTTTAATTAAAGTCAAATGGGCTTTTAATTAATTCTTTAGGCATGGGCTTTGGCCATTATGGATCAAACCAAAGAGGCCAAGGCCCAATAAGGAATCACCCTTATGCCATAAAATCAATTTTGGCCCATTAGGCCCAATTAAATTTTTAAAGGCCCAAATGTTATATTTGGACTTTATGGAAATGGTTTTAGGCCCAATTGGATCCAACCAATTGTCATAAACCAAACTTGGACCAACCAAGCCGATTAAGCCCAATTACAACAAATTAAATTAATATCATTCCAAATTACATATTAATCTAATTAAAGTGCAATTAGTATAATTAATAAATTAATATAATATTTCCAAAATACTAATTAATTCAATTAATCATACTCAACATTTCCAATTCATGTCCAACACAAATTGAAGCAAAATCAATCTTCCAATAACATGCATCATACTCACGGCAATAGCAATAAAAAATCATTGTAAGTGCCATAGACATGCCACGGGATCTCTAAGCGTGATTCGTGTGTGTATAAATCAAGAATTTTGCGGAATTAACTTATATTGATTGGCTTTGACTTTCAAAATATTTCATGGATGTTGAAGCTTCAAAGCTCATGGGTGAGTATCCATATCACCTTCATTTGACTCCCATATATGCTAGCAAGAACAAAATGGTAGAATTTTGCTCTCCAAGACAAGCAACAATTCAGCCACGAGAGGAAGCAATCGGTCATTCTTTGAATGAGGCCATTCGGCCAAATAGTCTTCAAAAGACGGAGAGAGCCATTTTGCTCTTTCTTTCGGCGTTGTTTCAAAAACAAACACTGTGGCCATTTGCCCTTTTGCATTTTCAAAAATTGCAGAGGCCATAGCTTTTTTCATTCGGCCTTATTGCAGAGAAGTCAGAGAGCAATTGCCTTTTTTTTTTTATTCTCAAAGAAAAAGTAAAAGTTGTTTTTTGCCAGTAAAGTGAAATCAAAATGGTCAAAAGGAGATTAATGGCCCTCACGGCCAAAGAGAGAGAGAGTAATAAAATGATTTTCAAAAATTCATTAATTATCAATTTTAGTTGGTAGGTTTGATGGGTTAGTAAAATCCAATTCAATATCCCAACAACTTCCATCAAAAAATGACTAGTTGATATAAGTGAGTGGGTCTCACCACTTTGAATTCAAAATTCAAATTACTTATACAACACACTTCGGGCTCGGGTTCGTTTAATCCGATTAAACGAATTTTCCGTCGCTACGTAATTAAATCTAATTTAATTAAATAATTATGTCTCGTAAAATTATTACGAAAGCCGCTTAGGAAATAATTCCAAATCAATTCGTTCGCTAGAATTAAAATCCAATTTAATTCCGCTTTGAAATTCGATTTCATTTAATATATCTAATATATTAGTTTGGCCCAATTAAATAAATTATGGAGTAAAATCTAATTTAACTATTAAATTTATTTTACCGATTAATTCCAAATTAATCGCGTTCTCTCCTCTCGACGAATTTAATCCCAGATAAATTCTCGACGCAATTAATCCCAGATTAATTTTCTATTTGGTAATTAATCCCAGATTAATTTATTGCCGTAATTAATCATATATTAATTTTCTCTCTCTTAATTAATCCCAGATTAATATTGTTCGAGTCAAATATCATCGGTGAATCTTTGGGATGCGACCCAAGAGATCCCTAGATATGTTGGTAGTAAATACGGTTATCGGACTATCCAAATACGTGCGTACCCAGTACCACGTCTTTACCGATTTACAAGACATGGTTGGCTTCTAGCAAAACACAGTGCCTACCCAATTCTCCAGAAATATTCTGCTATGGAATACAAGATCTTTGTCAGGCGCAGTATGCGTAGTATTGCGCATTACGATCCAGTATCAGATGTCACATGCTAGGCCTGAGGCTGGAGTTGTGTATGCCCCGTACAAAGCATATATCGGATCACTGGCAACTAGTCTCTTTATGATCGGAAAGTCATGACCTAGTCATACTTCCCCGATGGCTATAACACTTAGAGTATCAGTTCTGTATTCCTGCGTGATCATCATCTCCATATGACTGAAGTGATACTTCCATCTTGACATCACACCCAATACACTACGATTCTCAGTATACCCATAAGAGACATTGTGGACAATTATGACCCATAGCATCGTGACTTAGTAACTAATGTTGGACAATTATGACCCATATCATCACTATTTGTAAAAGACATTGTGGTTTTTTTACAAATTAACTATGTGACAAAGGAAATTGCTATTTTATCATTTTGTAATTAGATTACTTGAATATATAAATGATAAAAGTCCTTATGATTAGTTCCAGATTAATAAGATATGAGGCAATATCAATCCACTAAAGGTTTAATCATTAAATATCCCTAGTCATAGTATTATCGAGACTGGACATCGATAATGCGGAATAGGCTAGTATTACACTTATGCGCCTAATGGAAGCGTAACGACATAGTTATCATATATTTGGGTATTGGATACTCATGCAAGTGTAATAAGAGGTTCTGTTTACCAATGGTACAGAAATAGCTTCGCTCTGGATAGACCCATCTGAATCCCATTGGTAGTATGACTATGTGTCTATGGGAATCCGAATCAGGGTAGGTGTATTTGGTCTTAACCTGAGACTTGCATCGCTAATACTTGCGAGAATCAATATGCTTTGGTTTTGGTCGTCCGATGGTTTAACAGGTTCTGTATACGTCTCTTCTAGGTTTATTGAGAATCTTAGTGTATTGGTTGTGATGTCAAGATGGAAGTGTCACTTCAGTCATATGGAGATGATGATCACGCAGGGATACATAACTGGTACTCTATTATGTTGCAACTATTGGGATAATATGACAAGGTCATGATTATCCGATTAAATAGACTAGTTGCTAGTGATCCGATATATGCTTCGTACAGGGCAGACACAATTCCAGCCTCAGGCATAACATGTGACATCCGATGTTGGATCTTAATACGCAATACTTAGTATACTACGCCTGGTATAGATTATGTATTCCTTAAAAGAATATTTCTGGAGAATTGGGAAGGCATGGTGCTTTGCTAGAAACCAACCATGTCTTGTAAATCGGTAAGAATATGGTACGGGGTACGCACGTGTTCGGATAGTCCGACGACCGGATTTACTGCCAACATATCCATGAATCTCATGGGTCGCTTCCCAAAGATTCACCGATGACGTTTGACTCGAACAGAATTAATCTAGGATTAATTATAAGAGAGAAAATTAATCTAGGACTAATTACGGCAAGAATTTATCTGGGATAAAATTCGAATGGAAGAGAGAGAATGATTAATTTGGAATTAATCGATTAAATAATATATTCGATATATTAATTGAAATTAGATTTCAAAGCGGAATTAAAATTAGATTTTAATTCGGGCGAACAAATTAATTTAGAATTAATTCTTAAGCGACTTTAATAATAATTTTGCTAGGCATAATTATTTAATTAAATTAGATTTAATTATGTCGCAATGGAAAATTTGTTAATTCGGAATTAAACGAACCAGAGCCTGAAGTGTGTTAAGTGGGCCCACTCGAATTTTGAATTTTAAAGTGGGGCCCACCAACTCACATCACTAGTCAACTTTATTCACTTTTGGTTGATAGAAGTTGGTGGTGATTTTTGGTAGCTTGTAAAATACACTTTGTCATTTTGGAATGACTAATACCAAAACTTGGATTTGGTATATCATAATTGACTTTTGGAAAATCAATTACACAACACAAAAAATTAAAAAAACTCTCTCCTCTCCAACAAGCAAAAGCTGATAGCCTCCTTCTCCATCTTAGAGATTTTGTTGCAAAATTTCAAGAGAGCTAGTACTTAAAGGAGTCATTCAAGGTGTTAGGGAAACCTATCCTAGAGTTTGCAACACAAGGGAAAGGCTTGGAGTTCTTCTCAATCACAAAAGTTTTGAACTTCCAACATCCAACGAAACCGATCAATGTAAGTTTTTTCGCAACTTCTTTGAGTATTCACACGAAATCATGACTTAGAAGATCCTTGGCATGTTCCAGGAACCCAACAACTAAGTCATTAATCATCTTGATTTTTCAAGAAAATCGAAACAATAGTTCCCGACGGTTTAGGCTAATCTAACAATATCCAAGCCTACTCTTAATCTAGAACCTATTCTAGAAATCTGCAACCATAAGTGAAGTCAGAAAACATTTATATAAAATATGCATGCAGTGGACTAAAAGTTTAACTCTATTACCACAATAGAATAAGGAAAACATAAGCGACAATTTTCATAAAATTACACACAGCCTTAGTTATGGATTTTTAACCCAGCAGTGTCTTCCACTACTTTACGTAATACCGTAATCCCCAACGGAAAATGAGAATTCAATAATTAAATCAAATTCCATAATGAGAAATGGACCCCATGAATATATTTCAACTTACAGCTTTGGCACGTTATTGCCTACATTTATTCATAGGTAGACAACTCATTGTCAATCACACTCACTGTGACTCCTGATTTTGGACCTGACCATTTCTCATTGTGACAGTTTTGGCACGTTCACATGAGGTGTATCAAGGCTTTACTTTTCAATGACAAACTCAAGTTACTGATGTAGTCCTGACAGCTTTGGCACGTTCATGAATCCACACTCACTTGAATTTATCTCTTATCATATAAGTTCTACTGGCGCAAATGAACTACCATTAGCCATAATTGCATAGCTTTGGCATGATACAGTTATAGCATAACAATGTAATGGATGTAGGATCAGACTCGCTCTGATACCATTTTATTGGAGTCAGGCATAGCGGAAGAGCGCGATTCGGGAGAAATTATAGTTTAAAATTTTTAAACTTACCGAATAAATTATTCAATATCCAATATGAATAATTCATTCATATTTCACCTAAACATATTTATTCAATATCAAATAACGACATAAATAATTTAGAAACACCACGAAACTTTTACGAAAATATTTTTCCACAAAATAGCATAAAACACATTTTGACCGAATCGACCAACCAATACACATAGGCGTTTACCAGGTCAGCCTCATTAGTACTTGGGCAGTTCATGAACTACCCGAACAGTGACCAATTCATTATTTGGACAGCCGTCACCCGGTAAGACCGAAACTTACCCAATAACGCCATTTTTCACCGTTTTCGTATATTTTCAATCCGAAATAATTTACGGAAATTATCCTAATACCCAATACACATCCAATACATTTCAATAATATATTTTTCATCAAAATTTTTCCAGAATTTCCAGATCTGATCTGGGTGCCAAAAATATCGTTTTTCATGCTTTAAATCCAATTTTCTCAGCATTAATCATATTAATATTAACACCAATCAAAGTCTCCACCAATGAAGAATACAATAACATTATAGGAGTTACTAGACTGGCCATAACACTCTACAATGGCAACCAAGTCATCAAATGACCAAAAGTGTGCTAGTTAACCATTAACAAGCTTACTTTAATTATAATACAAGCATATAAGCTTTTATCAAGCTTTCAATAATCTCAACAAAAAATCAAGAGAGTGAAAACATAAAACTTACAGCATATGTTGAGCTAAGGAATTATAGGAACAATTTTCAATTTAAAGAAAATGAGAAATTACCTTTGATTTCAAGTTTTCTTTGAAATTTTCCTTTAACCTTTTGCTTTTTCTCTCAACCCTCAAACTTTTGTATTCTTGAAACACTTAACCTAATTTTGCAAAAGAGAAATGAAACCCTTTTATACTTCCCTTGTGTGGCCGAAATTTACAAGCAAAAAGGAAAAATATATTTTCATTTTTAATCAAATTAAAGATGCAAAATTCCATTTTAACACATTTTTCTTAAATGTAAATAAGTCAAACTTTCAAACTTAATCATTTCCTAACATAAATATAAACTTAGATATTTTATATTTCAATTACTTTAATTATTTAAAAATTAAATAATTAAATAATTACTTCAATATAAATATCAAAATATATATATATATATATATATATATATATTATATTTACTTTAAATAATCCAAATACATATATTAATGATATATATCAAATATCTCATTTGATAAGTAATTAATGTGTATTTAATAAAATAATATATTAAATATAAATACACATTAATTAGAAAATGATCGAAATTCCCCCTATGCATGTATTTTTCGTTTAACCGTTAAACGATTCAAATTAACTTATTTAATCCGATAAAGTATTATGAATAATCTGTATTATTCATAACGCGTTTCCCAAGTGCTCTACGAGTACACTTCATATTGTGGGATTCTCTAAGTTTAGGTTTATCCGACAGAGAATCAAATTTCGTGTCCATAATTCACCCACTCGTAAATTATGGCGACCACAGATAATCTCGCTAAACTATGTAAGTCGAGATCATTGCATACGTATAATCCCTCCGTCACAGGCTATCAATATTATACCGGGGATATAGATAGGAATGTTGAATCCCTAAGGTATAATATAGTCGACTTTCATATTTACGATCTCTAAATAACAATCGAAACTCGCTTCCGAAGTATACCACGGCCATGGATTTACTAGATCGTAAATAGGTACATGATACCTTTGCCCTGTACACAGGACTGTCGGATTCTATCTGATACTCACAGGATATCATGAGCATGGGTCCACACCTAACAAGTAGGCGGAGGTCTGATCTAAATTGATCAATGACGAGACTGCCATCTAAGTGTGGATGATGTCTCATATATCCATATTGGTATCGCAAGTCGAAGGATTGGAACATCATGCAGACTGTACAAGAGGGCACACTGTCTGTTAAAAATATTAGGCTCCAGGATTTAGTTACTAGGTTTGAGGTCACCCATATAAAAGATGATGAGACCTTCGATAAGTTCTACACTGAGATTAACGATGTTGTCAACTCAAGCTTTAACCTAGATGAGACTATCCCTACCAATAAGATTGTTAGGAAAATTATTAGATCTCTATCTGATAAGTTCCTACCCAAGATCACCTCCATCGAGGAAAGCAACGACCTTGATCAGCTTAAACTAGAAGAACTCGTAGGAAAGCTGCAGGTTTATGAGCGAAAGCTTCCTGGTTATAAACAGCCAAAGACTATAGCGATGAAAATCGCAAAGGAAGTTGTTCTTGATCCATCTAGTGATGATGATGATACCCCCACGTATTGTGATTTGGGGTTGTTTGCAAAGAAGTTTAAGAAATTTCTTAATCTTAAGAAGAGTGTCCATAGCAGTGATATGGATAGTGATGATAGGCGTATAGAGAGTAGGCATAGCATGAAAGAGTCCAGAGATGAGAGGGGTAGTAAACCCGGTGATATCCAGTGTCATGAATGTGAAGGGTATTGGCACATTAGATCTGAGCGTCCTACTTACCTAATATCTAAGGGTAAGAAAGCCATGACAGCCTCTCTTAGCGATTCAGAAGGTGGCTATACTTTAGATGAGTCTCCTAAAAATAAGAGCAAATATATGGCTTTTGTTGTTAGTATGTCTGATGAGAGAGAGTGTGATGTTGATGATGTTGATTCAGAAGTCTCTCTCGATGAGTCTGTAGATGAGGATAATCTGAACTATTAAATGAAAGTTTAGCTATTAAGAAGACCAACATAGAGGTCAATAAGAAGCTGAAAGAAGTAGAACTAGAAAAGAATGAAGCTTTAGCTAAGTTTGAAAAAAGACTTGTGATGATTGATGACCTTGAGGAGAGGAACATAGGCCTAGTTATAGGGTCTAAACTTTTGAGACTGAACTTGGAGATGTCAGAACTCAGCTGTCTGTATTTTCTAATGGGAATAAAAATGTGGACAGTATGTTAGGTATTAGTTTTGAGCCTAACTGTGATAAGGCGTCATCGTCTAGAGCTGTGTCTGTCTCTGTTAAACATGACTTAGGTAAGAAACCTATTGATTGTTGTCATGTGATTCATCCGTTTGTTCCTCATCATGTGTCCCAACCTCGATCTAGAGGTGTTGTGGGTAAACCTCGTTCTCATCCGAGGTTTTTGCATGTGTGCCATCATTATGGCGAGGCAGGACACATTAGTCCTAAGTGCTTCATATTTTACAAACAAAATAAGTGGCCTAAGAGTGTGCGCCCGGATTTGTTACTTCAAATATAGTTTCACAAGTTTCTGCACTAACAAAACAAACATAATTTCTTAGTGAGAAACATGATTTGTTGACTGGTAATACTCATGTGGAAGAGGTTCCTAGAAAGATTTGTAGCTATATGTCTTCACATATACTTCAGAATGCCTTGATCCTGACAGACATGATGAGAGTGTACTTTGGTGTAACTCTTCTTAGAAGTTGTATTTTTTCCCATTGCATGTGTGTGTGCACATGTTCTATGTTTTTGCATGTTTATTTTTTTCACTGCAATATGGGAGTGTGTGTCTTGTTTTTGGATATATTCCTTGGTATATAGGATGTAAACTCGGACATAAATTTCATAGCCGATTTCGAATGGACGGTAGTATGATATGTACTCGGGATACAACTCCACGTACCATTGGATATTGACCAACCATGTTGTGTCTTTATATATTTTTTTGTGCGTGTTAAAACTGAAAAATCAAAAAAATATAAATTGAAAAAGACCAAAAATATTTATGTGGCTTGTTCGAGCATGAAAAGCATGTGCATGTGATCCTGGTATATATGATATATGGTTATGTCTGTATAATATGCTTTTATTTTTCTTGATGCTCTATATGCATGAGTGTGTATAATAAAAACTCTTGGAATATCTTGTGCTTGCACTTCACATACACAATTTTATTATGTTAATGTTTGGTGGCATGTATGAGTTCTTGGACTAGCAATCCAATTTCTACCATTCCTTGCTCACTAAATAGTGTGACCTTTGACTAGATGATCTTGCTATCCCCTTGTAAAAGAAAAAAAAATAAAAAATAATAATACATGAGTCTCAAGTGAAAAAGAGCCAATGGGCTAAATTGAAAAGATAAGGGCAAAAACCCTTCACTCGAGAGAGTTTTTATTATGAGCTCATCTTCTTATGGGGAAAATAACATAGCATGCAACCAATGTTGCTTAATTTCAGGTCCTAGTGGTGCTGGGTTTGAACACATATTTTGTGGGCTTGGTATGTCATGAGATATGATTTCTTTGGCTATGTCCTTCTCATAAAATAAGGTCTTAAAGGCTTGATTTATTATGCACTTAATTTTTCACGCAAGTACTTGATATGCTTTTGTGTTTATGTCATATGCATGCGTGTATTATTTAGCACGACCTAAATTGCTGCATATTACTTCATGTCATAAACAACTGAATACTGACTAGGTATCATTGTACTTACTTGAAGAGTTGTTTCAGTCAATTTTAATTTTTTTTACTCATTGTCTGCTTGATTTTGCTTCATGTTATTGCATATTTTTTATTTTGCGGTATTTTTTAGTCTTGTTTTTACTTCCCGTGTGTTATTTTTTGCTACCTGAGTAGTGAGGGGGAGTAAGTTTTGGTTGTCTGTCCTCTTACATGTGTTGTCTTCCATGTTACTTTTCATATATATTTCATTTTCCTTTGACCTTTCTTGGCAAAAAATGGAGAATAAAATTAAGGGGGAGAGTAGTTAATCACGTAGTATATCCATTTGTTTTGATATCTCCGTTATAAGAGGGGGTAAGATTAATGGGGAGTATGATATCTACATGTTTACATGCATGAATTTCTTATCTGCTTTATTTGTCCTTGATAATCAAGTTATATTGTTGTTTGTGGATGTTTCAGGTAAGCAGGTTATTTGCTGCAGTGGCATTAATTTCAAGACTACTTGGTTAAGTATTATATCGAGTCATATTGTAATAAGTCCATGTCTTGATGGTTGGCAGTTGGCTATTTTCTTTTTGGGTCTTTTACTGTAATATGTAGTGTTTTGTCACGGAATGCCAAATGGGGAGATTGTTAGTTCCATTTTTATTGACAATGTCCGTAACAAAATAAGTTCAATTGAGTTATAATGAGTCTTGAAGATCTCAGAGCAATTGGACAAGTATTTGGACAACATGAGATAGAGATTTCAGAGCGACATTTAATCTTTTATATATTCCAGAAGATTTAGAGCTCCAATAGACATGAGGTTAGTTGCATTGGAAAGTAAACTCGAAGACGATCGCGTACATATAAAGAACATATGATTTGGCCAAGGGACCTAAACGTTACAGGTGTTTTAAGTTGCCCCTGAAAACCATTCCGCGTCCCGCGTTCGTGCGACATTCGTCTTTGCGTTCGAACGTTTTGAGGTGGAAACTTTGCGTTTGAGTTGCGTTTGAAGTGAGTTCGAATGCCCCTACGTAATTAGGATATTTTGGACACGTTTTAAAGCCAAAATAACACTAGGAAACCCTTTCTTTTGCCCTACCTATATAAACAAATATTGAGCCACTTTCACAAGTGTTGAAAACATATTTCTTTGAGCCAAAAACACATTCTTAGTTTTCAATCTTCTTTGTTCTCACCTTGAAGACTTATTTGCTTTTCTTGACTTCTTTGTTTGTGGTGAGAATGATCTTTGTTAAACTATCAACACATCAAAATCCAATTTCCTAAACCTTCAGAGTTCTCAAGGAGGAAGATTGGCAGTCGGAGTTCCGGCGTTCAGAGTTGCAGAGTTGATTCACTCAGAGACTTCAGAGGTTTTGAAGAAAACCGTGGGATACGGGCTCAAGGAGTTCTTCGAGCTCTTGCAGTCTAGAGGTACTAGAGTCAGTGAAGTTGCCACCATATGTCTTTTACCATCACTGTAAGTTTTTCTCTATATAGTGGATTTGGGCTGATAGCCGAGATACCCGGGGTGGTTTTTTTACTCGCACAAGTTTTCCACTTCGTCAATAAATTACTGTGTCGATTTGTGTGATTGAATTTATTTTTCTGCATTGATTTAATATTTTGGATTGATATATTATTGTTAGATTTAAGGTTGCTTGTTGGGAATCCATAGACACATTAATTATGACTTGTTTTAGTTAATTGTGATTAATTCTGCATAGGATCAGAACTTTAGGTAATCACGAACTTTCACTTTAGTATTAGACAGTAAGGATAATTTCTCGTGGGATCGATATTTTTATATTATTTGTGTAATACGTAAACTTGTATGTTACACAAAATCTCGATCAAGTACATATGGAGAACTAGTGCTACTGTGCAATACTATTTGAAGTAGATAATTACTAGACGTTACATTAGGTAAACTACACGTGGAAAGCTATGGAGGTCACACTCATAACTCTTTTCACGTGGGAAACAACAATTTAATAACTGTTGTTTCAGTCGAATTTCCTTAACAACTTGATGTGAACAAGTTGTATGTTTGCGGGATCAGGAATTCAATCTGGCTGGCGTCATGTTAAGTTAAGAATTATGTTTCTTTCTTTGTCTTTGAATCTGAGAATCTAAACATATATGTGACTTTGTTTTTGGTTCATTTCTAACTCTTTTGATAAAAGAACAATGACTTGCTGCTTTTTCCTAATGCATATTGACATGTGGGTTATTTGAGTTTCAGCTGAACAAGTTACCAACAAGGAGGTGGGGTATTTTTTAAGATTCAAAGTATGCATCCCTATTCTTTGCACGAAAACAAACATAAAGATTAATCCCATCAGCCAAACAAAAGCATCTTTGATAGATAAATATTGAAGTCTAAAGGGTTGTGTTTATAATCATGATAAAGTTTTTGGTTATGCTCATTCTTTAACATATTGCTTTCGAAATCCTATCTGGAAGCCAGTTTGTCTCATTCTTGTTCTTTTGTCCAAATTGAGCACCTACCATTGCTCAATTCCCATTTTTACAATTATTTGTGACACTATTTGAAATAGTCTTTTGTGAAAAAAATACGAAAAGGGTGAATACATTAAGACCTTTTTTAAATTCTACTTATAGCGGAAACAATTATGGAATGCATACTTGGGAGAACTTATTTGACTAAGTTTTTCGAATTTTCACGTAAAATCTCTTGTTACATTTCTCAATTACTAGCAATAATTGTTTCTTCATAGCTTGAAGACGTATGTGCTTACATAATTTGCCCCATTTTTGTTGGAATGAAGGAGTCATGGCTTGATATAATCAAGTTAGGACATTGAAATTAGTATTCAAGAATTCTTGTTAGGTATTTGATAATGTTTATTATTGACTTTAATCAAAATTGCACCTAATCAACATTGTGCTAACAAAACTATTCAATTGTTGACTCTGGTAGTTTATCTTTATTCTTGTCAAAGTTTTTAATTTAATGAGAGATGACTTTGGAAGAAGAGCTGACTCACTTACTCAAAATACTATTATTAGTTTTCGAGTAATTTTCATACAATCTTCAAATATGATTTTATCATCCTACTGGTTTTGTTCTCATCTTCCTTAAGATCTAATTTGAGACCTAATTAATGATGATCCGTTAAACGAAAGTTAATATCTATAAAAATGATAATGAATTTCAGATTTTCTTCTTATTTATATATATAAAAAAATATAATATAATATCAAGAAAAGATTTAGACCATCCTTCAACTTATTGAAAAAATAATAATAATAATTAAAGATGACTTGATAAATTAACATGCTAATATTTTCAATATCAGCTAAAAATGAAAAGGGAAAAAATTGCAAAATAATGCAATCACTATTTGGCTCTTTTGTAAATGCTTTAACATTAAACAAAAAAAAAAACAAAAAGCAAGTTTCTCAGAAGCTTGTCTAAGAGTGAAACATTTTTAGATATAATTAGATTGAATCTCGCACGTTCTTGCGGTTTTCAATTTTAAAAAAAAAAAAAAAATTTAAAAAATGACCTTAAGATCTCAAAATTTACAAAGATATTTATCTGCATATAATATTTCTATTTCTCCAAATTATTCAAGTAACATTAATAAAAAGCTTTAATATCTCGGATTTCTTGGTGACGCATGTGTCGCAACAGTACTGAGACCTAGGCCTCAATGATAATTAGTGCGTCAGAATAAAGTGATGTAAGAATGGATTTCTTGCAAATACATTGGATGCTTGATTAATTTTATGACACATTCAGATACTTTTGTTTTCTTCTATTGGAAATTATTTTCAAAAAATGAGTTTAAAGTGATTAATTTATGTTTCGTCGATTTTGATGATGTATATGATGACTGTATGAGATTCGTGTTTTGATTTCTGTGATGGTAAATAAGGTCAATTGTAAGGAATCTGTAATTTTTCTTTCATTTTCGATGATGAATGTGATTGTATATTAATAAGACATGTAGTTCGTGTTATGCTCAGTATGTTGCATGTATTATTATGTCCCAATCAAAAATATTTATAGCTAGTGATGAGATTACCAGTATGAACATCATTGCACAAGTCAGGAGTATGTAAGCACGTATTAAGTAGCTCACATAATTTATGTGTAGTAATCAAGCACGGTTTAAGTGAATTTAACCACCTCGAGTTTAGGTTGGCTTTAGCCACGGGTTTGGGGTGGTTTGGCACAATTATAATAAGCAGTCTACGTGTAATTATGCATGTATTTCTCATCAAATAGTTCTATTATGAATCACAGGTTTAGGGTGGTTTGGCATAGTTATAATAAGTAGTCCATGTGTAAGGATGTATCGCCATCTCCTACTGGTCGTGTCCTGGGTCTCTCAGGATTTGACAATCTTTGTTGGTTCGTTTTGTTAGTTTAGACATGTTTCTAAATATGCATAACATTTTCTAAATATGTATATGAAATTGGAATGTGTGGATCGGTCTATGTAAATATTTCTGGAAAACTGTGCATTTAAAGAGTCCAAAGAATATAGTGAACTTAAAGGTTTCCCGATGGATAACCATATACGCATAATTGTTACACATATGCACTATTTTTAATTTGTTCTTACCCGTTGGTTATTTATAGCTCACTCCATTGCAATTTGGTAGTTTTGTAGGTTAGCAACAGACTTGTTGAGATCGTGAATTCTGAAACAGACTTGAAGACAACGGATTGCCCCAATGCATTTAAATTGTCTTGGAGTCAGTTGTATTCTCTTGGGTCAAACGTAATGGGCTCCCATAGCCCCAGTTATTTGTATTTGTATTAGGTTGAGTTGAGCGTACTAAGCACAGAGATGTACCATGTCATGAGTTGAATAACATGCCTTAGGCCGAATTTATGGTATGTTGGATTGATTGCATTTTTCTATATCCACATGTCAATTACAGGTGCTGGACTTTGATCGAGCTTGTATGATGTTCTACATACATCATGCCGACATTTTAGTAGCATGTGAGGCTTATGGTAATGGGTAATTCCCGTCTCTTTCCGGTAGCATTCTAACATCGGCAGGATGTTACAAAGTTGGTATCAAAGCGTCGTTAGAATAACAAGCATGGTCAAAGTTTGTGACTACAATTATGGGACATCTGACTATCCAAGAAAGTCTTATATGTGGTATAGATCACATACATTTTTGTATGTGGCATGACTGCTTTGTATGCATGATATGATGTGAATTTTGATATAACATATGATGTGCATAGCTATAAGTAAATAAGATTCTGTACAGACTGTGTTGCCTTTATAGGAGATATCTATATTGAGTGAGACCATTGTGAGGTCAAGGTTATAAAAATCATATAAGAAGGGGTGCGTTAATCCTTCGAAGTTATAAAATAGTCAGGATCTTCGTTTGGACCCAGTTCATATCCGAGGGGCGCAGCCGAAGTGTGGTAGTGTTAAAGACCTTTGGTACCATATGGATGCTAGTCCTAAGTCAATAGGTCGAGATGTTATCAAGAGTAATAGCGTTTCGAGGACGAAATTCATAATATGAGGGGTAAATGTAATATCTCGGATTTCTTGGTGATGCATGTATCATAACAGTACCGAGACTGAGGCATCGATGATAATCAGCGAGTGAGAATAATATGACATAACAATGATGTTGGTGATGAGAATATTAGATAAGATGTATCATAGATTACGTAGTTTTGATAAATCGCGATGCCTGTTCTTTAAATACCTTAATCTCGTCGGTTCTGAATAGTCCCTTACTTATGCCAGTATAATATCCAGACTCAAATGAGGATCCACATGTCTTATAATGCATAAATGACACTCGAATAGTTTATATCGCATACAACCACACAATAAATAATATCATACATATATTATAACAGCTAAAAGGTAAAACAAAATGTATTCAGTAGCATGCTTTAATGGCCTGGACTCACAGAGTCATGGTCAAATTTAATTACATGGCTGACCGGATTTTTAACAAATGTTCGGCCGAACTTGAAGGAAGTCTGGCCGGAGTTTGCTGCGTAACCATAAATGCAAGCTTATGCAAAAGAATATTTACAGATTCAGCATCAGAATGGTGAGGCAATAATCATAGCAGATAATCAGGCATTTGTAATGTTACAAGTAAATCGCATGGCAATCATATATTAAGCATAATAATAGTGAAAACAGAAACAAAATAACCATCCTATAGGATTCAGCTATAGAATATACGTTCGGGTTTCCATCTTAAATACCACCAGAAATTCAAGGCAGACTAGAGCAATTAATATGGCCAGGCTTTCTTTAAGAAAAATACATGTCTGGCCAGATATGCACGATGTCCAGCCAGATATGTAGCGTCTCAAAAACATGAGATTTTAAATACATAGTTTAAGTTTTAGGGGTCCTCAGGTTGTACCTCAAGCGTTACTCAGCTCCGAGAACAATGCTGAGAGTCAAAGAAGTCGTTGGTCTCTTGCTGGAAGTGATAGGATATTGTGTTTATGGTTTTTTACTTTGATTAATTGAAGTTTTTTTTGAAGTATGGAATTCGTCCCCCCTTTTCCGAACACAATTTCCCATTTTATAGTGTTTTAGGGTTTGGTTATTAGGGAAAGACTCATTTGCCAAGGAAAACTCCTATTATGGGAAAATATAATCGTGGAAGCTGATAAAAAAGAAATGACTATTTTCATGGAAATCATTTAAGAATGAAAGAGATTGAATCCTTCTACAGAACTGAAAATGCGATAGGTTTCTAGCTAGACTATAAGGAAATCTGGCCGAACATAATGGTTTATACCAGGCCGGAATTAGGCGATGTCAAGCCAGTACTCTAGCTTTAGGTTTTTTTGGGTTTCTTCCTTTCCAACATTAAACCTTACGACTTCCATAAATTCTTCAAGTGTTTCCTTATAAAAGACTCATCATCGGGCTATTAAAATACAATACCAATAGTCGCCCCCACTTCGGTAGGCTTGTGCAGTATGTGATAGTGATAATCTATCAAAGTCATGCATTCATTTTTACTTACCTGGCTCAGCTGACGTTTGCCTGACTTATCTGATCTTGTTATGATAGATATTAGTGTTGGTTGATGAAGATAGGCATTCAGGCATCCAATGCCTTGATCGGTTGAGGTGCTTCGACCTCTGGATAAGTTCTATTTACCTTTCATTTAGCTCGCACATCTGTGGATTTGTTGTCACGATATAGATCGGACTTTCTGTGAAGTCTGTCCCCATTGTGGTATGTCCAGCCAAACATCTCTTAATGTCTGGCCAATGTTGTTTGTTTATTCGGCCGGATATGTATGGACATTTTCTTGTGTTCTGCAGCTTCTATCTTTATTGCTTTAGTCACATTATCTCTCTCTCTTTGCAGCTAGATGTATCACGTCTGAAGGCTGGCAGCAGCCACACTTGCATGAGAAAATGGTACAATGATATCTCCCATGTCGTTAAGGCTCATAATATCACAATAAGGTTTGAGCCTTTTATCCTTTCTATTCCTGCTCGGGCAATGAAACATGACAATAGAGAGTTGCAGGTTTTAACAGAGAAGTGAATGGACACCACCCATACTTTCCACCTTCTGGTTGCTGAAATGACCATTACCCCTGAGCATTTTGCTTACTTGACTGGTATCTCATTCAAAGGCCATCTACTTGAATTTGATTATAGCCTGTACGCTCTCACTTTTCGGGCTAGCTATATCCAATATCTACTAGGAGTTATCCCAATGGTTCTTTCAGGCGTGGCTGCATATGGCGAATTACGGAGCCATTGGCAGGGACATTCTCCTACCCATGATGTCAGAATCGATTAATTGGTGTAGCCATTTCTCATCTATATGTTTGGATGTACCCTTTTTGCTGATGCAGCTAGTTTTGTGGATTTTTACCTTCTCCCTCCACTCTGCGACCTTGATACTGTTTTAGATTGTAATTGGGGTTCCCTTCCCTAGTGGCTATCTATCGAGGTTTAGACCGATGTTGTCATGGTGACTCACATGTCCAGGGCTACGAGTTTCTAGTAGAGGTATGTACTGCCACTTTTACTCAATTTTGACCTATTTGGGTTTTTGACTAACCTTGGATCTTTGTTGTCATATGCTTAGGCTTATGAGTTTTGATGTGTTAGCTAGGTCGTTCCCTATCTCCAAGGTCAAATTTCCTAGGTTGTCCCGATGGGTCGAATCCACAGTGGGATCATTCGAAAATCATGACATAGCTGTTCACCGACCTCGCTTGAATGAGCTCAACTGGTGCATGGTAAGCTTTCTTCTACTTCCACTCTCTGACTCTATCTCTTTTTATCATTTGACTTAACCTTTCCTCCATTTCTTTTAGCTCGACAAAGCTTGGTAGGGGACTCCCCTTGATGATCTGCCATAGTCCATATGTTCCTCCATTGAGAAGAATGGGCTTCGTTTTCTTCTTCAGGTTACATACCAGCGGCATTGGTATTTGGGCAAGAAGGTGTACTTTTGGCATTTCGGTCCCTAATCAATTTGTTAGATTTTGGAAATGGGAATTAAGTATAAATGATAGCTTGGTTATTGTATGATTTTGAGAATAGTATCGGTTTTATCTTGAATATTGGTTGAAGTCAATTGCCTATGTGGAAATGTGGTTTAAGTGTTTAGAAGATTGAGTGGAAAAGCATGAAGATGAGACCATAATTTGGTCTCGCGTCGCGACGCAGAATGCTCCGTTTCGTGATGCGACTTGGGTAATTACCCAGGAATACTTGTGGTGTAATTCACGTCGCAATGTGATAGGCCCGTGTGTCGCGACGTGCACGGTAAAAAGTTGGGCTCGTCTCTGGTCGATGCGCATCACGACGCGCCCTGCCTTGTGTCGTGATGCATGGACAAATGTATGCCCAATTCAGTTTTACACTATCTCATCTTCACTCAAATGCGTTAGAGGCTACCCTATAAGATAGAGAGACGCGTAGAGGTTTAGGCAGTCGGGGACACAAAGGTAGGAAAATAGAAAGAAATAATAAAGTTCTTTGGATAACCACCTAAGGAAGTAGGAAAGAGATAGAGAAATTCAGGAAGAAAAGCAAGGAAAGAAAAAGTAAGAAACATACGATCTAGGTAATCAGAGACAGTAAAGAGATTGAAGTGTATAACGAAATAAGATGGAAACACCAGAACTTAGAGTAGTAAAGGAGGATACAGTGAGTTCGAACAAGAGAAAAATACCAAGTAGACCCAGATAAAGTTCATTCTCTTTAAGTAAGTTTCATTCCTCCTTAAAAAATTCTTCCAAGTTGATTCCATAACTTTCGAACACTTCGTATCGATAGTGAGTTCCCTGTATAACAAAAGACATACATAGTGAAGATGGAGGAAGAAATCAGGATTAGTCATTGGGACTTCTAATAGATGTGAAAAACCTTAAGGACGCAGAGATTCTAGGTTCCCCAAAACTCAAGCCCGTAGGCAAATAAGAGGAATGACGTCAGGAAAAAGATTAGTTGCCCAAACCAAGGAATCCATTAGATGAGGCCCCAACCTACCCAAATCCTCACCCTTTACGGTGCCAACCAATGAAGCCGCCCTAACAAAGCCTACCTCATATGAGAAATAGATCTTTTCAGGACATAAGGTACAATAATAAGGATACCAAGACTTATCAAGGTATTAGATGTTGCCCTAGCCCTAACAGTATATATATAAGTAACTGTAAGAAGCCGACAAGAGTTCATCTTAAGAAGTGGAAGATGTTGAAAGTTGGATCACCGAGAAAAAGCGATTAAGGAACTTTTGAAGAAGTAAAGGAACTAATTTAGTATAGTACAAAGATCTGAGCAAGTTAACATGACGCTTAGAGTACTAGTTGAGGTTCACATAATGGACCAAATATATATAAACCTTCAAACCAGCCCAAGGCTTAGAGTACAAGAATAGACTCGAAAGGTTGGAGCCATTTAAGAGTGATGAGGGTATCAATATGGACAAAGGAATATAGTGCCAAGGTCGAGATGTATAGTAAGAATAGAGAGCGAAGATTAAGAGATGGTTAGGAAGATGAACCAATGTTAGTCTCAGTAGTAAGAGATGGAGCAAAGAAACATGATATGTGCATAGCAAGAGAGATGCGTGAAGTAATAAGGAAAGTCGGTAAGATTCTAAGACATGGAGTAGTCAATTAGGTCCCTGCAGAACGAGTGATGGCCCTTCCTTTTAAAAAATATCGATGCTAGTAAAACATGCAAACACCTAACCAGATTATCATCAAGCTTAAATGTAAAGCAGAAATGCGTAATTGTAGAACCTTGTGCAACGAATATGCTCCCTCCTCAACTGAGAGCCTAATAAAGAGAAAGATCAGTAAAGAATAACAGTTGACAAATTAGACGAATTGCTAAATGGCTAGACAGCCAAATTGATAAGTTCAATAAAAACATAGATAAGAAGCATGAGATAGAATAATACGATGCCACAGTAAGATGAAATAAGTATGGAAACAATTGTTGAAATATGGACCCTTAAAAAGGTAAAGACTTAGAAGTACAAAGAAATCAAGGAAAACACCTCTTAGGATTAAAGTGAATAACTTATAAGAGGCTCATGGTAGCGAAAAGGAAAGAAAAAATAGTACTTAAAGCAAAGACTTAATAGGAGATGCCTTAAGCAATCAAAGATGATGAAGTTTTCGAGAAAATAAAGATATAAGGAGTTCAAAGAACTGAGATGAGTATGAAGTCAATTAATAGAGCAAAGTTTAGTAAGAAAGAATAATAGACGGAGTATAGTAGGAGTTTCGCAGAGCATGACCTTAAGGAGGTTTACAATAAATGGTTATATCATCGGTAATTAGAAAACAAATTACTAATAGAGTTGAAATATGAAATTCATATAATTCCTAGTAGTAGTACCCTGGTGGGAGGCCAACACAAGACATGTAAGCAATAGAGTGATAAGCTTATAGATAAACAGCATGAGTAACTGCAGTACATATAACTAGCGAGAACACCATCATCAGAAAACTCCAGGACAATCCCCACCCTCCCAACATATGTTAAGACAACAGTAGCAGAGATGGACTTTGAGGACCATCTTAAGATACTCCTGGAAAGAAGTGGAAGTGTAAGGATAAAAGACCGAAATATAAAACCTTTAGATACAATATTAGAAAAGAATAGAAAAAAAAAACAACTCTTAGTGAGAGATCTGAAAGATAAATTATTAGATAAGACAATAAAGAGAGGAAATGCTAGTTAAGCAATGATAAGGATGTAAGAGAACGATGCTAAAACATGATTGGGGATAAGTAAGAGCTAATATCATTTAGATAAGAAGCCAAAGATATAGGTTTTAGAAGTTTTAGTTACAGAACAGAGTGGGCGAGAAGATGAAATGGTCAGCAGGCATAAAGTTTGGGAGTAAAACTGTCAAAACACAATGACAATATGAGAAAATATTGAGTAAGTATAGGCAGAAGCATAGTATAGTATAGGACCAAGGAAATAAGTTTAATACAATATGGAAAGCAATAAAGAGAAGGTATTCTAGCATGCAATCGGATATAGAAAACAAGTTGGTATGAAGGAACAACAACTAGATTTATAATAACAATAGAAGCAAATTACTATAGGAATACGAACTTTAAGTTGTACAAGTAAGCCTGATCTTTAGAAGACCACTAGGAAACTATCCAGAAGTAACACATTAAGTACAAGAGTCATTGGAAGACAGTACCAGTGAGTTAAGAAATCCTAAAACCCTTAAATAAGTAGAGATATTGGAACTCGAAGAGAGAAGGTCTTAAGCAGTTTGAGCTCGACAAGGAGAATATAGAGAGTTAAATTGCTAAGTGATGAGAAAGAATATTAAGATCACGATAAACAAGTGGAGCAATAAGGAGCATCGAGAAAAAATGATTGTTGAGTATAACTAAAGATCTAGAGAAAGAGATTTCCTGAAGATAAATAATATTGAGCATAATTAGAGGTCAGAAATGAGGTATTTAAGAATACTCAGCAAAGATCTTAATGAAATAAGAGTAAGATGACACTTCTCTGTAAGTAATTTAAGGGATATTCACTGAAGCCTCAAACTTTGAAGTAGTCTACCAAGTATGACAAAAATTACAAGCACATATTAGATATTAAGAATAAGAGAGAGTGATTTATGTCTACCAGTCAAGTGATAAATGATTAGATAGACAAAGGCCTTCGTTGATAAGTTAAATAAAATCCTTGATGGCACAAAGTAATTTCAATAGAATATTCACTCTCATAGACAAATTACAGTACAGCTTTAGTCACGACATCCAAATCATCACATTCCAGATTCAGCATGATCAGCATATTGTCCTGGAGTGTAATGTAAGTATATAGAAAATTGTCGGGATATGGTATGGTACAGTGAATAAAATTAAAGCAGTGGGTATATAGTCGATTAAAGTTGTTGGTTTATAAGGAAAATACGAACCCTGTGACCTGTGACAAGATCCCAAGTTTAAAGAGGATTCGAGGACGAATGCAATTTAATGGGGGAGAATTTGTAACGACCGGTAATCCCATCGACCAATAATCTCGACTAATATTTCATTCTGGGATGAATATTCATAATGTAAGTTATGTTGAACACATATGGACTCATGAAGTGACCTTGGGAGACAATCGATATTCCTCGAAGTTCTGATACAGAATTGTACGATGTTTCATTCCGGATAACCTACGGTGTTTGGACCATAACTTCCTCATACAAACTCTGATTTTAATAAATTTTATTTCATCGGAAAGCTGAGATCGAGACCTACAACTTCCGCGTTAAACATTTTTCCAAATTCGAAGCCGAAATAAGTCAAAAATATACCAAAAATTTCGGATGAATAGTAAATCCGGACACATCTAGAAATCTCCATAATTCTCTCCACATTTCTAAATTTTCTTCAAACTAAAATAATGTAAAATTTTTCAAATGGGTCCCTACTATATAAAAAGGATACTATTTGCAAAACAAAAAAAAAATTGAAAGAAGAAAGAAGAAACGTATGGAAGAAATAGGGAGAGGAAGAAGAGGAGAATGAGAAGAAGAAGAAAAGATAAAGTGGAGAAGAAGAAAGGAAGTAAAGAAAGAAGAAAAAAGAAAGTTTACATTCATGCAGCATCAAGGATGAAGAAAATCAAGCATGAAGAAGGTAATGAGACTTGACCCAAATTATTGCATTTTGAGTGTTGGTGTTTTGATGATATTGTTGAGTTATGGTGTTGATGTTTATTTGGGTTTTGTAATAAGAAAGTAATGGTGATGGAAAACCCTCAATTTGTTTGATTTTGGAAATGGGAATTAAGTATAAATGATAGGTTGGGTATGGTATGATTTTGAGAATAATATTGGTTTTATTTTGAAGATTGATTGAAGTCAATTGCCTATGCGGAAATGTGGTTTAAGTGTTTAGAAGATTGAGTGGAAAAGCATGAAGATGAGACCATAATTTGGTCTCGCGTCGCGAAGCAGAATGCTCTTCGTCGCGACACGACTTGGGTAATTACCCAGGAATGGTTCTGGTGTAATTCACATCGCGACGCGATAAGCTCGTGCATCACGATGCGCACGACAAATGTATGCCCAATTCAGTTTTACACTATCTCAATTTCACCCGAACGCATTAAGGGCTACCCTATAAGTCCCGTACCAACTCGCATGTTTATAATACATTATGATTTATGTACGATGCCTTTGAAGTGATAACAGTTACTAGAATAAGCCAATTTGAATCTGATTTTGTAGTGCGTTTCTTAATCCATTTCTAATCTAGTTTATCCGATGATAGATCATCGCAGGAACCATAAGTTTCACCAGTAAAGTAAAGAAAGACTAGCAGAATTCCAAAAATAGTGAGTGGACACTACTATTTTAAATTGATTTTTATTTGCTATTTATGCAACATACTTAATTTTTATGCCTTAGGGCGATATATCATTTTATTTACAATTATTACATAAGCTGATGATTTAAGTTATATTTGAGAATTAAATATTTTCAGAACATGTTTTATGTTTTTCGGGGCATGGGGGAAAAACCCACCCTAGTATGTAACTCGATATAGTTTGGAATTGATGGACATAGAACATGTGCACATGTAAAGGACTATGGGGACGACGATACATAACGCCCCGAGATCCTAGTTCAGGGCTAGGGGGACGGTGATACGTAATGCCCATTTCAAAACTTGGAGGGTAGCACAGACCCGCACACACAGTTCTTGTTGTATGGCTTGGGGGACAGCGATACGTAATGCCCCAAGACCACCAGTTTCAGGGGCAGTAGTGGCATGCTTTGGGGGACGGCGATACGTAATGCCCCAAAGTCATGGATTTCCACTGCTGGCTCTAGTTAGGCGTATGGGGAGACAACGAAACGTAACGCCCTCATACGTCAATTTGTTAAGATATAAACCAGTGTTCAAACATCATATTTTTCAGAAAAAGAATTTTTAAAGATTAGATTTTAGAACCAGTTTTCAGAAAGCAGATTTTAGAAAGTTAAGTTTTACAAAAGAGATTTGAGACGAGGTTATCAGAAAAGAGTTTTCATATAAATATATTTCTGGAATTTGGTTTTGGAACCAAATGTTTTATATCAGTATTTCAGATTTTCGTCCACTCACTTAGATCGTACAACGATCTAGCCCCCCATACCCAATTTCCTTGTTTTGTAGGTGTTCTCGGAGGACAAGCTCGGGAGGACGGATACTGTTGCAGTCATTAGGGTTTGCAGTCCACTAGTATTAAGTCGAAGAGTAAAAGTCCAATTGGAGTCAGTTAGAGTCAAGTAAAAGTCATGTACTAGTATCTGAGCTATGTGTAGTCATTGTAAAAACATGTGTCTTTATGTATAAAGTTGTTAGAGTTCAGTTTGTATGTTAAGTTGTAAGTTTGGGCCACGGTCCTATATATAGGATATACATATTTAATTAAAGAAAAGAGTATTAGTAATTGAATAATAGTTATCAGAGTCAGAGGCTTATGAGGTTAGTATGGTCTATCCTCTGTCGGTAACATCTCCCAGATTAGGGGATGTTACAGCGACGCACGAATAGTGAATGCCACGTGTTGGCAAGATAAATTTCGACGGGTGAAAGTGACGTGTCGCGACACATAGAGCTTTGCGAGTTATGATGCGTGAACATTAAAATTCTATTTTTGCCTTTTTTCTCCGTTTTTTCATCGTTTTAGCCCCGAGTTGATTCCATTGAGTCTTGATATTTTATTTATCCGTAAAATACACAAAACACATCAAAACGTTCATAAAACTCGAGAAACTATACAAAATATTAAGTAAAAGGGGGGGGGGTAAATATTGATATATTTTCCTCTCATCACACTTCCAAACCTAACATTTTTCTAGTCCTCGATCAAAACAAACAAAAACAAAATGCAATAAACAACTAAGATTAAATTAATCTAAGCCACTTTCGTAGGGATCACGGTTGCAATTAGTGTATGTAACAAGGCTTTAAACCCCTAGGTGTCCTTACTGGACAAGTTATAGTCTCGTGAGAGTTTACAGCGATGATACTCACAAACGTCAATTACATGCACATGCAATCACACACAAATGCAAAACAAAATAAACAAAACGGTAGTTATATATATACAATGTCCTCAGAGAATATTTAGCAACAAAGTTAAAGAAACCTTCAAAATGCATACTGCAACTAAAATCCATTCCTTTGAACAAATTATATAAATCAGACTCTAAGTGTGTGTGTGTGTGAATAACTCTGTAAACAGTTTTGATTCTAAGTAACTAACTAGGTGATTTTGTCTCGATACTCAGTAGTTGATGGGTCAAACCAACCTGACTATCTAGGAAAATCATTCTATCTGTTGCCATATGTGCATAGTGTGGTATGAGATAATTTTTTTATTATTATTTAGATCTCTACCATTTTACGTGAATAATAACTGCTTACTGAGGCAAGATGTCCAGTTACTGAGTAAAAGCATTATTATTTATCTAACTCAAGTTATACCGTTTGACGCGAACATTCATTGCTTGCTAGAAAAGATGTCCGGTTACTAAGTAAAAGCTTGGTCAGTATATATATAAATGTATATATATTTTTTTATTATCGTACCACATATCATAAATAAATGCAGACAGAAACAGATATTCAGTTAAACGGTCATTCATCATCCACCGATTATTTCAACTAGTCACTTTATCAATTCCTTATTATCTAAATGCTACATAACTGTTTTCTAGTGCATATGAGTTTGACCTAGATATTATGCTCAAAATATAGGATAAAAGTGAAATTATCATTTATCATTTCCTAGAAGTTTTTACAAAGACAAACAACCTCATAATTAGACATATTATTAATATTATTATTATTAATTTTTTTTTCTTTTTATTTTTTTTTCAAATAAATATGACATGCAAATATTAAAACATGCAGAAAACATGCATCGAACAAAATAAAACATGTAGGAAATAACAAGATATAGCATGCCATAATCACCCACAAACCTAAACCTATCATTGTCCCCAATGTAATACAAAACAAAATAAAAGATTAGGGAACAACACTACCATAGGAATCACTCAATGAATATATCCACTAGGATGCATCTCAAGAGTTTACTCCTTACTCATCCCATCTCTAATGAATTAAATCTTATCTTCGCAATTTGTCAGACACCATTCCTTAATAGCTCATGTCTTCACTTGTTTTTCCTTAAATGCTCTGTCTATACTTTTTCCTACAAAAATAACAGACAAAATTAAAAATTCTACAACATGTGTACATAAAATACGAAAATAGAAAAAAATAAAAATAACAAAAATTTTGCAAGGGTTGCCGAAAGACGTGACCAAAGATCATCCTTCAATGAGGCTTCAGTGTGGTTTTGGACGTCCTTGAAAGGACAATCCCATGTGTGTTTCTCTTCCATCGCCTATTCCACAAGTGAGGTGGCCAAAATGATTTTGTTCGACTCAGTGTTTGTGCCACCTTCTTAAACTTTATAGCTTCATAGGTCTGTGAAAGGAAAAATAGGTGATCAGGTGGTCTTGTATAATGCTTGACTTTGAATGGGAGTGCCATTATGTCAAGCTTCTTGGCGGTGTCATTGATATGTACTCTCCAATATTGTGAAGTTTCCTATAGTGTCACGAGATTTTCAATATGCTCCCACACTTGCTCTTGCCTGTGTCTTGCATCTTATTCCATTTTTTTCTTCTTCACAACTGTCTTTTATCATTTCCTCGTTCAGCTCTTCATCAGACATCTGTGCAATGCATACTCCACGAGTATCAATTTGAGGCTTCAGAGTTTTATCCTTATTTGTTAGTGTGGTTGGTACAGGCAACTCTTCTACTTGTTCCTCCACATAGATGCACTCAGCAACCAGAGAATGATCTAGATCAAGTTGACACTCTGCATGTTCGGGCTCCTGAACTGATACCTTTATCTCAGCCTCCTCCCCTGTTAAGGTGTTATTATGAAACTCAAAGGCTGATACAGTGTCATCTGAAAATGTTTTGTGAGGTATGTAACTCTGGGTTTCTATTAATTTTCTCACTTGATCTGTTAATCTCTGTATAGTTGCCGCTTGATTCTGAAAGATTGCTTCATGTTTCTAGATCATGTCATCTAACCATTTTCCTCATTTCTTAAGCATGTCCATCAACCTTTCTTCCACTGATGGTTATGGTTCTTGATGAAGATCGTAGGTTGATGTGGATAAGATGGAGAATATGGTTCAGTGAAATATGATTGTTCTGTATATCAAGGTCTCGAATAAGTCCGCCATCCTGAATTGTAGTTATATATGCATTGATCGCTCGTGTGGTTACCATAACATATTTCACATCTCTGAAATGGTTGAACAAATGTTGAATTACTATTCTCTGACATCCAATGATAGTTCTTATGCTGGACAACAGGCCTCAGAAAAACGGACTGTGTCTCTCTTATATGGGGTGTATCTTCACCTCTTAAAGCTTATAATGCTTCCATCTCCCAATAGTGATCCATTTTCAACCACCTGAAAAATAAAAGAAATAAATAAAAATTACAAATAAAAATAAAGAAAATTATATACAAGTAAAATAGACAGCCTTAAAATTTATAGGGCAAGAAAAATTAAGTCCCCGGCAACGGTGCCAAAAGTTAAAAAAGTTCGTGCTAAGGTTGAGAACCAGTTTGGTAAAAGCATCAAAATTATACGATCGGATCATGGAGATGAATACATTGATAGAGATTTCGAGGAATTCTGAGTTGAGCATGGAATAGTTTCATATCTCATAGCACCTGGAACACCACAACAAAATGGTATTAAATAAAGGAGAAATTGGACCCTACTAGACATGATGAGATCAATTTTTAGTTATAGCATTCTACCTAGTTCATTATGGGGTATGCATTGCAAACTGTAATGTATATCCTGAATATATTTCCTTCTAAGTCTGTTCCTAAGACTCCCTTAGAGTTGTGGAATGGTCGTAAAACTAGTTTTCAATATTTATGCATATGGGGGTGTCCAGCACATATACTGAAGAACAAGGCTACTAAGTTGGAACCACGTTCATAGGTGTTCCTATTTGTAGGCTATCCGAAAGAAACTAGTCCAAAAGAAAATAAAGTATTTTTTTTTTCGAAAAATGCTTCATTACTTAAGGAAGACTACATAAGAGAGTTCAAACCTCGAAGTAAAGTGTTACTTGATGAGTTACTTGCTGGCATGACTAGCACACCATTGTCAACTATTGAAAAAAACAAAACACCTTCTACATCGGAGAGTCAAATGAATGTTTATCAGAATACCATACCACCAAGACGTAGTAGGAGGGTTGTACAATAACCTAATCGCTATCTGGGAAATGGAGAGGTGCATGTTGTTGCATTCAGTGATAATATAGATGATCCATTGACCTATCGTAGTGCAATGGATGATTTTGATAAAGAGGAATGGCTCAAATCCATGAACCTCGAGATGGAGTCTATGTACTCCAACTCAGTCTGGGAACTTGTAGACCAACCTCATGGAGTAAAACCCATAGGTTGCAAGTGGATCAACAAGAGAAAAAGAGGAATAGATGGGAAGGTCCAGACCTTCAAGGCTAGGCTAGTGGTAAATGGTTAGACCCAGAAAGATGGAGTTGACTATGAATAGACTTTCTCGCTAGTAGCTATGCTAAAATCCATCTGCATTCTTCTTTCCATTGCAGCATATTATGACTATGAGATTTGGAAAATGAATGTCAAGACTGCATTCTTGAATGGTAATCTTGATGAGAGTATCTATATGGTACAACCAGAGGGTTTCATAACCAAAGGTGAAGAGCAAAAAGTGTGCAAACTGCAAAGTTCCATTTATGGACTTAAACAAGAATCTAGATCTTGGAACATAAGATATGATACTGCGATCAAGTCTTATAATTTTGAGCAAAACGTCGATGAGCCTTCTGTCTACAAGCGTATCATTGATAGTAAGGTGGTTTTTCTCTTGTTATATGTTGATGATATTTTACTCATTGGGAATGATGTAAAGATATTATCAGACGTGAAAATCTTGTTAGCTAATCAATTCCAAATGAAAATTTTGGGAGAGTCCAGTTACGTAGTTGGGATCCAGATCATTCGGTATTGCAAGAAATAACTGTTAGCAATGTCTCAAGCATCTTATATCGATAAGATTCTTGTACAATTTGGAATGTAGAATTCCAAGAAAGGTAATTTTCTTCCAGACATGGAATTCATTTTGGACTAGTTTCCTTCGGATAGCCTACAAGTGTCGAAGTAGTTTAGGAGGAGCAAGAGGGGAATTTCAAGTTCAGAATACTATTTTTCGAGAACTCTAGTCGGGGGTATCTGGTCAAGCTCGGAATACATTCTTTGACTGACCTGAGGTGTGTAATTGTTCATGGAGGTAATGATGAGCGGAAATCATATCAATATTTACCACCCATTTTACTTAATATTTTGTATAGTTTCTCGAGTTTTATGAACGTTTTGATGTGTTTTAGTTTATTTTGCAAATAAAATAAAATCAAGACTCAATGGAATCAATCAGGACGAAATATGGAACAAATAATGGCAAAAAAAAGACTTGACATATGGATTTTGGAGGTTGGAAACTTGAAATGGCGTTATAACGAAGTACAATTTCGGAAATTTCAGCTTTGTGCAATTTTAATATATTGGCCAAAATGTTTTATTCTGATATCGGATTGAGGTGATTCAAGTTCCAAATTAAAGAAATTCAAATATCTACAACTTGGACGATCATAGGAATTTCAATTTCTGAAGTTTTCATGACCGAATTTGATGACCAATCCGAAATTATGTTATGTTTAATTACTAAAGTCATTATCAAAAATAAAAATTGTCAAACTTCCACCAAACATGCAATGAGTGTTTTGTGCCATGTTTGGTGACATTTTTGGTGGAGTGTTTTGTGGCATGTTTGGTGGAGTCTTTTGTGGAGTGTTCGGTTGAGAAATTTGTGGAGAATTTGGTGGAAGCCTTTTCTTTGCCTATAAATACCAAGCAATTTCATTTGTAAATTTGATACTTTCCTTGGTTTTGATAAGGAATTAAGGATTGTATCTTGTCTGTTTTATTTAGTACTTTTGTAATGTATTTTTATGTTTATTTTTATTAATAATAGTTGTATTTTTATGTTTATTTTTAGTAATAATAGTTGTATTTTTATGTTTATTTTTAGTAATAATAGTTGTGTGTGAAATCTACCTTATTTTTATGTTTAATTCCTTTTATGTTTAATAGTTAATTTCCGCTGGGGGAATGGTGAAATCTTTAATATTATAAGGTAGATTAATCTCACTTAATTTATAATATATAAATTGTAATTTAATAATATAGATTAAAGTTGATACCGTCTTAATGGCTGGTTTTATCTATTTGACATAATGTGACACCGCCTATATGGTCGGTCCTTAGGTGATAGATGATTACCGCCTATATGGTGGTTTATGGACAAATAATAACACCGCCTTTATGGCTGGTTTGACTTAAATGGGTAACACTGAAAATTTCTATATTATAATAAAGTGAGATTTCTACATTTGAAATATTAAAGGTGAATCACCTAACCCCAAAATTTATTTTTAATCTAGGGAAGTGATGAAGCACAATATCCACAAGTTTAATAATTAATTTTCTTTATATTATAGGTAATACTTTAGGCTTGTTTATTGAATCTTAATCTTAATGCTTCTTGTTGCCTGATCACCAATAAGATTGATGTGGTGAACTTAAAATGAACTTGGAAAAAGGATTTTAGGTTTCGGCCTTAGATTCAATAGCTCAGGATCTCACCTTAGGGCATAGTAATCCTTAGGTAGATTTCCTTCCAGGATAGACATATACTTGTAGGGTGGGGGCAGCCACAATTGGAACATGAACTTAATAAATTCGGGTACCTTGATTAACATAGACATATGATTAATTGGGTTATTCTGGGTGTTTGCATCTGACCATCAGAAGAGGCTTTTGCATATTTTCGTGTTCCAAGTTAGCAAACTGATTTATTACACATATATAGATAATCAATTCATCATTAGATTAATATTGTGTGAAATCACACCCCTAGATATTTGTGTCTTTTGTTTATTTTCCTTAGTATTTTCTTTTGTGTTTTTATTTAGCAAAACCACATTCAACCAACCAATCAAGCAATCATTCACTTCTTTCATTAATTTGATATATGTAAATAAATAGAATCAATAATTTATAACAACAATATAAATTAAGTCCTCGTGGGATCGATATTTTTATACTACTTGAGCGATACGTGCTCTTGCGTTACGTGTGTGTTTACCATCGATCAAGTTTTTGGCGCCGTTGCAGGGGAACTTATTTTTCTTGTGTTATTAATTTTGAAGCTATCTGATTTACTTGTATCTAATTTTCTCTATTTTTAATTGTAATTTTTATTTCTTTGTTTTATTTTTCAGGTGGTTGAACAATGGAATATTATTAGGCGATTGAGAGATTACGAGCTTTACTAGAAGAAGATACACCTCAAATCAGGGAGCAACAGTCCGGTTTTCTTAGGCCTGTTATCCAGCCCAACAATTTTCACTGGATGTCAGAACCAAGCAATATAACATTTGCCCAACCTTTTCAGAATGTAATGGAGAGATGTGAGATATGGGATGGTAACCACCCGAGCAATCAATGCATATACCTTTCAGGGTGGCAGAATTATCAGAATCATTCAAGGTACGAAGAACCAACATATTTCACAGAACCACATTTTCCATCTTATCCACCATCCACCTATGATCTTCATCCAGAACCAGAACCAATGAGAGGAAGATCAGATGATTGACATGCTCAAAAATTGGCTCGAGGAACGGGAAGCTCAATTTGATGCACAATTTCAGAGTCAAACGGAATCCATACAGAGGATGATAGATCAAATTAGACAATTAACAAAAAACCTGAATTATATATCTCAATAAGCAAATGACACTGATGAAGCCTTCGAGTACCAAGCATTTCACAATGACACCTTAACAGGGGAAGAGGCTGAGCAGTATCAAGAATCAGAGGTATCAGTTCAGGAGCCCAAACTAGCAAAGTCTCAATTTGATTTTTATTATTCGGTCTGTGACGAGGAACAAGAAGCAGAGCTGTATGCACCAACAAAAATTGAGGGTGAAACTATGTATCCTCAAAATGTGAATCTTGGAGCATGTATTGCACTTATGTTTGAAGAAGAGCTACCTGATCCAGTCATATCAACCACAGAGGATGAAGACATAAAATCAAACACATCTTTACATCATTTGGTTGACACTTATGGAGTATGCATTTCACAGATGACAGATGAAGATCTGAACGAGGAAATCCTAAAATACATCTTCGAAGAAAATGTAGAGGAAAATGTACAAATGGAGGAGCAAATGACTGATCATATTGAAGATTTCATGCATTCAGGAGAAACATCATAGTTTTGGAGATTACAGTGTTGGACAGTTGTGACCCATAGCGTCACTATTTGTACAGATCATGGTGTTGTTGTACAAATTAACTATGTGACAAAGGAGATTGCTCTTTTATCATTTGTGATTAGATCACCAAGATGTATAAATGATGAAAGGTCCTTATGATTAGTTCATGGATTGAGATGATATGAGACAGTATCAATCCACGAAGGTTTAATCATTAAATATCCCTAGTCAGAGTATTATCGAGATTGGACATCGATAATGCATAAAAGACTAGTATTACACTTGTGCGCGTTGTGAGGGCATAACGGTATAGTTCTCATATATTTGGGTATATGATACTCATGCAAGTGTAGTAGGAGGTTGTGTTTTACCGATGGTACGGAAAACAGCTTCGCTCTGGATAGACCCCTCGGAATTCCATTGGTAGTATGACTATATGTCTATGGAAGTCCGAAATCAAGGTAGGTGTATTTGGTCTTAACCTGAGACTTGCTCCGCTAATACTTGCGACAATCAATATACTTTGGTTTTAGGTCGTCTAGGGCTTTAACAGGTTCTGTGTACGCCTCTGCTGGGTATATTGAGAATCATAGTGTATTGGGTGTGATGTCAAGACGGAAGTATCACTCCAGTCATAGTGGAGATGATGGTCACGTAGGATACGGGACTGGTTCTCTTATATACTGCAGCTATCGGGATATTATGACTTGGTCATGTTTATCTGATTATAGAGACTAGTTACCAGAGATTCGATATATGCTTCATACGGGGCAGACACATTTCCAGCCCCAGGCCTTGCACGTGACATCCGATACTGGATCGAAATACGCAATACTACGTATACTACGCCTGATATAGATCACATATTCCTGTAAGGATATTTCTGGAGAATTGGGTAGGCATGGCGCTTTGCTAGAAGCCAACCTTGTCTTGTAAATCGGTATAAACGTAGTACTAGGTACTAACGTGTTTAGATAGTCCGACGACCGAATTTACTGCCAACATATCCGGGGATCTCATGGGTCGCTTCCCAAAGATTTACCGATGACGTATGACTCGCACTTTAATTAATCTGGGATTAATTATATGAGAGAGAAAATTAATCTGGGATTAATTACGGAGATATTTTATCTGGTACAAAATATTATTAAAGAGAGAAAATGATTAATTTGGAATTAATCGATAAAATAATAAATTCGATATATTATACGAAATTGGATTTTGACGCGGAATTGAAATTAGATTTTAATTCGGGCGAACGAGTTAATTTAGAATTAATTCGTTAGCGATGTAAATAGTGATTTTGCTAGGCATAATTATTTAATTGCGTCGCAACGGAAAAATCGTTAATTTGGAATTAGCGAACCCGAGCCCGGGAGTGTTTGCGAGCGCACTTGCATTTCGAATTCAAGTGCGGCCCACAAGTCACATCAAGCGTCAAATCATTAGTCACATCAAGCGTCAAATCACATGTCACTTTGAGTGATGTGACAATTTGTCATTTGATTGATGTGAATAGTGATGGAGTGGTTGTTGGCATATATGCCTTGACTTTTTGCATTTGGTAAATCAATTATTTGATTTTTGAAAATAAAATATTGTGTATTAGATACACAAAGAAATTAAGACATACACAACTCTCTCTCTTTCAAATGCTCACGGTTTTGTAGCCAAAAATTCTCCCTCTCTCTCACGGCCACATGCCACTTTATTCTTCTGTTTTCTGGTTTGACCGATAACCATGGAGAAGCTATGGAATTTTGTGGCAAAATTCCTAAGTGTTAGCACACCATTTGAGTCTTGCGAATGTGATAGAGAAACCCACTTGTGAGTAAGGAATCACATCACGAAAGCTTGGAGCTTGGAAGATGATCCATGGCCGATTTTTTGGAGATAAAAAACACTCACTGCCGTGAGCTTTTGAGGACTTCAAAGGACTTAAAAAGTTTTGTTCTTCGTCGCATCGCTCAACCGCTCGATGTAAGTATTCCGTAAATTCCTCGATGTATTCACATGTTGTTTCTTGCTTGATAATCGATCCTCGGGACTTAGAGATTTCCTAACAATGGTATCAGAGCCAGGTTGAGCATGAAACTTTTTAGGGTTAAAATTGGGTAAAATGTATTTGAGCATGATTTGATGAAATTGGATGATTGAGTATGCTTAAATGTAGTTTAATTGAAGTTTGATTGGATCAATTTCATGAAAAATTGTTTGGAACAATTTTCCCCAAAAATCTTGGCTTAGCCGAATGGTTGATGAACCCTAATGTCTTGGAGTTTTTGATTTTTGATTCATTGGATGACTTGAAATCAATTGGGTAATGTTGATTTAATATTGAATTGGATTTAATTGGATTGAATTCGAATTGGACATTAAAAACTCCTAATTGCCGAGACATGTAGCATGGAAAATGGGTTTGATTTTTGATCAATTGTGTTGGACACTAATTGTAGATAATGAGCATAATTAATTGGGCTAATTGATATTTTAGAAATGTTAATTTGGGTAATTAATTATGGCAATACACTTTGGTTAATTAAATATGGAATTTGGAATTTTGTAATTTAATTAATTGGGCTAATTTTGGAAATTGGGCTTAAAGGTTGTAATTGGGCTTATTGGGCTTGGTTGTACCAAGATGGGTTTAGGCAAATTGGTTGGATCCAATTGGGCCCAAAACTGAATCCATAAAGTCCCATTATGACTTAATGGATCTTTAATTATTTAATTGGGCCTAATGGGCCTAAATTGATTTCTAGGCTTATGGGGTTATTCCTTGATTGGGCTTTGGTTGTTGGGTTTGACCTAAGTTGACCAAAAATCCATGCCTTAAGAAATTAATTAAAAGCCCATTGGACTCTAATTAAATTAACATTGGATGTTAATCGGGCTTTGAGACCCGTAACGATTAAATTTGGAATTTACGTCGTAAGGGTTTATTAATAAAGTGTAATATTTAATTTGGAATTAAATAGTGAATTAGTATTAAATACATATTAAATTGGATTTAATGTTGTAGTTTAATTTAATTCAAGAATTCGTACTTTGAGTACTTATTCGCAAAACGAGTTGGACTCGCGCAAAATCAAATCGCTGTTTGAACATTGGATGGTCACTAATTATCAGATTAATTAATTGGATTAGATTGATTGATAACATGCTTGTGTGAATACATGGTTGCGATGCATGAATAATGTATATAAGATGGATATTAGATGGGTGGGGCAATTTTGGAAATTGTTGTAATAAATTTAGAATTTATTAATTGGACCTGCGTGTCCAGCCTATTACCTCCATACTCTATGTATTTCTCTTCTCACCTATTCCCCTCAATGTAAATGAGGTTTCTTTAGAAGTGTTATGTAACGGGTAGAAGTAATACTTGTGCTAGCGGGAGAGAGGAAAATGAAAGATTTGATCTAGGATCAATGTGTAAAGTATCCATCTGCATATCATTATTATATTTATTTACGCGCCATATTATGTGTTTAGAATGCATGTTTAAGGGTGTATGATGATGAGACTTTAACAAAGATAATAAATTGGTTGCCAATTTGCACGCGAAACCTCACAAAATATTAAGCATTTTTCCTTCCATTGAGTGATTCTCACTCAAGATCTAAGACTGGCATTGGTTTGTTGGCCAAAGTCAAGACCTTTGTCCGTCGAGGATGTGTTTGAATCACGAGAGCTTTGTCCGATATTGGTGTCTTGTCTAAGTTGTGGTTTGTTGGCCAAAGTCAAGACCACTTTTTGTCCATCGACATTGATTACGAAGCTTTCCATGGTCAATGGGTTCCGCTTAACTGGGATCACTAATTTGGTTGTGCCAAAGCCAATGCTTAGTTGATTCAGAGGAAAAAGGTTAGGCAATATATTGGATATATTGGCATATATAAGATATATGTTTCGGACTTGGATGTCCCCCTACTGGATCTAGGAATTGGATGGGATCCAATTGATCTTAGAGATCTACCTGTAGGCACTGCATTTTTTCATGTAAGTCCCTATGATGAGTCTCATTTGGAGACACTACCTTTTAAGTCGAGGAAGTCGCGGGAAACGGACGTTGGAAGGGGGAATTCATAATAAGTATGTCATTTGATTCATTTCGCAAGTTCACTGTTTTCGTTCGTGCTGCGTTCGTGACCACGTTCGAACGTCAAGCAGATTGCAGGCGTTCATGTAGCGTTCGAATAGGCGTTCGAACGGTGTCGGTATTTCTGGTTTTCCTGCTAGCCTCACAGCCAAGCCCAATTAGGCCACCAAAGCCCATAAAACATATCCAAATTAATAAAACACATATTTAACACATGGTGAAATTAAAGCAAATCTAAAAATCACATACCAAATATAAAATAATCACCTACTAAAATAACAAATCCACTTACCTAAACAAAATAAATCACATCCCAATTTAGCCAAATCTTGTCTCCAATCAATCTTTTATTTTCCTTGTATAACACTAAAAAATATCTCACCTTTATTACATGATCTCTTATTCCTTCTCCAATAAGATTTTACCCTAGCCTTTGCCTATAAAAAGAAGCCTCCACCACACATCCAATAGGCTAGCACATTCATACAAACCACAAAATTTTGCAAGGCATTGACACCCTAGCTCATTCACACAAGAAATCCCCCCTAAACCACCAAAAATAACCCCTATACAGTAGCCCCATATTACCAAAACTTACAGACTAAAACAACCATTGTACCACCGAAAAAATGGTCCATGGAACTGCTCACTGTTTTACCAAAAATCACCACTAAAGCAGCCCCATGCACCCCATGAACCAGTGAACCGGAGGAGTTGCAGAGCATCCACCATTCCGAAGACCGTGTACGGTACTTTCGAGAGTCGACATAAAAGGTTAGACATGAGGGCACTTTTCATATTTATTTTTATTCATCTTTTTAATTGTTTTAGTTATTTATTTCGTATGAGAGTCGTTCATGGATGCATGTTGTGGCTTTGAATAAAATGGAAAATGTGTTGCCTCTTGTGGTATATAGGATGGAAACCCGGACATAAATTTTATAGCCGATTCCGAATGGACAGTAGTAAGATCTGTACCCGGGATACAACTCCACGTACCACTTGAGTATACAACACATATTTTATTTCATGTTATCTTGATTGGTTTATTATCGTTATTTAATTTCTGCATGTTATTTGTTTATGTAATAATGTGATGCACATTGGCTTAGTAAGTCGGATTAAAGGTCCTCCATTTCGAGAGGTTAAAATTCTTTACCACGATGCTTCACCGCGCCGGATGACGTATATTCGGTTGAATGTAAGATGTGTTCAATCGGGTATACAAAGTCTGATATTGTTGTCTTTATTTTTATATGCATCATGTTATTAGCGCATGGGCTTTAAGTTGGATTAAAGGTCCTCTATTTCGAGGGGTTAAAATCCTTTAACACGATACTTTGCCGCGCCTTTTAGCCCGTTATTATTTATTAGGTGTCATCTATTCATCCGTTCACGTATGTGTCATGTTGTTTAACCCTAGCCTTTGCCTTCTCCAACAAGATTTAACCCTAGCCTTTGCCTATAAAAAGAAGCCTCCACCACACATCCAAGAGGCTAGCACATTCAGACAACCACAAAATTCTGCAAGGCATTGATACCCTAGCTCATTCACATAAGAAATATCCCCCAAACCACCGAAAATAACCCATATACAGCAGCCCCATATTACGGAAACTCACAGCCAAAAACATGCACTGTACCACCAAAAAACCGGTCCTTGGAACTGCTCACTGTTTCATCGAAAATCACCCCTAAAGCAGCCCCCTGCACCCCTGAAATTACTGAAAAACACACCCAAAACAGTAGCCTAAATACAGCAAACACAATGACCGAAAATTAGCAGTAAAACAGCAGCAAAACAGTAGTGAAACGGAGTGAAAATGGTAGCTTGATCAGTGAAACAGTGAGAGAAAATGTTGAACCAGTGAACCGGAGGAGTTGCGGAGCATCCACCCTTCCGACGACCGTGTACGGTACTTTCGAGAGTCTACATAAAAGGTTAGACCTGAGGGCACTTTTCGTAATTATTTTTATTCATCTTTTTAATTGTTTTAGTTATTTATTTCGTATGAGAGTCGTTCATGGATACATGTTGTGGCTTTGAATAAAATAGAAAATGTGTCGCCTCTTGTGGTATATAGATGGAAACCCGGACATAAATTTCATAGCCGATTCCGAATGGATGGTAGTATGATCTGTACTCGGGATACAACTCCACGTACCACTTGAGTATACGGCACATATTTTATTTCATGTTATCTTGATTGGTTTATTATCGTTATTTAATTTTTTCATGTTATTTGTTTATGTAATAATGTGATGTGCATGGGCTTAGTAAGTCGGATTAAAGGTCCTCCATTTTGAGAGGTTAAAATTATTTACCACGATGCTTCGCCGCACCGGATGACGTATATTCGGTTGAATGTAAGATGTGTTCAATCGGGTATACAAAGTCCGATATTGTTGTCTTTATTTTTATATGCATCATGTTACTAGCGCATGTGCTTAGTAAGTTGGATTAAAGGTCCTCTATTTCGAGGGGTTAAAATCCTTTACCACGATGCTTTGCCGCGCCTTTTAGCCCGTTATTATTTATTAGGTGTCATCTATTCATCCGTTCACGTATGTGTCATGTTGTTTACTGCATTTTGGGGGTCACTACTGCAACCCCGTTCGAACGCGTTTCAGAACGCCGCACGAACGCATGTTTTCTGTCTCAGTTCGTTCGAACATGTTTACAAACGCCACTCGAACGCATATGCATTTTTCCTTATCATGCATCAGGTCTCATTCCGGTCGAACACGTTTACGAACGCCATACGAACGTGAGCATTCTGTTTCATTTCCGTTCGAACGTGTTTATGAATGCTACTTGAACGCGAACCTTTTGTTTACCGTTCGAATGTGGATACGAACTGTTGGACAATTATGACCCATAGCGTCACTATTTGTACAGATCATAGTGTTGTTGTACAAATTAACTATGTGACATTGGAGATTGCACTCTTATCATTTGTGATTAGATCACCTAGATGTATAAATGATGAGAGGTCCCTATGATTTGATCCTGGATGGAGAATGATATGAGACAATATCAGTCCACGAAGGATAAATCATTAAATATCCTTAGTCAGAGTATATCGAGATTGGACATCGATAAATACGTAAAAGACTAGTATTATACTTGTGTGCGTTGTAAGGGCACAACGTCATAGTTCTCATATATTTGGGTATAGGATACTCATGCAAGTGTAATAGAAGGTTGTGTTTTACCGATGCTACGGGAAACAGCTTCGCTTTGGATAGACCCCCTCGGAATTCCATTGGTAGTATGACTATGTGTCTATGGAAGTCCGAAATCAGGGTAGGTGTATTTGGTCTTAACCTGAGACTTGCACCGCTAATACTTGCGACAATCAATATACTTTGGTTGAGATCGTCCAGGGCTTTAACAGGTTCTGTGTACGCCAATACTGGGTATATTGAGAATCGTAGTGTGTTGGGTGTGATGTCAAGACGGAAGTGTCACTCCAGTCATATGGAGATGATGGTCACGTAGGATACGGGACTGGTTCTCTTAAATGCTGCAGCTATCGGGATAAAATGACAAGGTCATGTTTATCCGATTATAGAGACTAGTTACCAGACATCCGACATGTGTTTCGTACGGGGCAGACACAATTCCACCCCCAGACCTAGCACGTGATCATCTGATAATGGATAGAAATACGCAATACTACGTATACTACGCCTGATACAGATCCTTTATTCTTGTAAGGATATTTCTGGAGAATTGGGTAGGCATGGCGGTTTGCTAGAGGCCAACCTTGTCTTGTAAATCGGTATAAACGTAGTACAAGATACTTACGTGTTCGGATAGTCCGACGACCGAATTTACTGCCAACATATCCGGGGATCTCATGGGTCGCTTCCCAAAGATTCACCGATGACGTATAACTCGCACTCTAAATTAATCTTGGATTAATTAGAAGAGAGAGAAAATTAATCTGGGATTAATTGCGGAGATATTTTATCTGGGATAAAATATCAATTAAAGAGAGATAATGATTAATTTTGAATTAATCGATTAATTAATATATTCGATATATTAAACGAAATTAGAGTTCGACGCGGAATTAAAATTAGATTTTAATTCGGGCGAACGAATTAATTTAGAATTAATTAGTTAGCGACATGAATAGTGATTTCGCTAGGCATAATCATTTAATTACGACGCAACAGAAAATTCGTTAATTTGGAATTAGCGAACCCGAGCTCGAGATTATTTGCGAGCGCATTCGCATTTCAAATTCGAGTGCGGCACGCAAGTTAAATCGCTAGTCGCATCTAGTGTCACATCATTCGTCGATTAAGTGATGGATGTCTTTCACTTTGAGTGATTGACGCAAGTCACTATTCATCATTGATGGAAGTGATGTGAATGGTTGGTGCCATTTATGGCTTTAATGGTTTGCTTTTTGAAAGCCAAATTCATGTGAAATGAATTTGAAATTCAAATTAGTGTATATGATACATAAATTTCACAAACCAAAAACAACTCTCTCTTCTCTCTACTCTTCACGCCCAAGGGGCAAAATAAACCTTCTGGTTTGCTGTGAATTGTCGTGAGCAGTGGGAAGCTAGAGTGGGATTTTGTGGTAAAATCTCAAGTGCTAGCACACTTACGAGACATGCGAAGGTGATTGGGAAGTCCACCCATGAGCCGGGAATCGTTCGACAAAGCTTGGAGCTTGACGAAGGACCCAAACCGAGCCAAACCAGTGAGCTTCACACAGCTCACTGCCGAACCAGTGGAGAGGCAGAATCTGAAATTTTTGTTGCCTCTGCGTCGCTCAACAGCTCGATGTAAGTATTCCGCAACTTCTTCGATTTGTATTTACACTTGATTCATGCTTATTATTGATCTTGGGACCTTAATAGAAACAACAATGGCATCTAGAGCAGGGTTTGAGCATGAAAAAGTTTAGGGCTTAAAATTGGGTAAATTGATTTTGAGCATGATTTTGTGAAATTGGATGAATGAATATGCTTAATTGATGTTTAATTGAATATTGATTGGATCAATTTCATGAATTTGTGTTTGGAACATTTTTTCCCAATTATTTGGGCTTGGCCGATTGTAGTAGTGCCCTAATAGTCTTGGATTTTTTATTTTTGATTCATTGGATGAGTTAGAATCATTCGGGAATGTGATTTATTGTCGATTATGGAATTAATTGGATTGAATTCGAATCGGACAAAAATCCCCTCATTGGCCGAGACTTTGGAAGCATGATTTGGGTTTGATTTTAATCAAAATGTGTTGGACATGTGATGATGTAATTGAGCATGATTAATTATGTATATTGATGTTTTAGAAATGTTAATTTGGGTAATTAATCATGTTATACACTTTGTTAATTAAATGTGAAATTGGATTTTTTGTATTTAATTAATTGGGCCTTAAAATTGGATTTGGGCTTTATTGTTGTACATGGGCTTATTGGGTTTTGTTGTACAAAGTTGGGTTTAGGCAAAATTGGTTGGATCCAATTGGGCCCAAAACCGCCTCCATAAAGCCCAAATGCGACTTAATGGACCTTTAAAGTTTAATTGGGCCTAATGGGCCAAAATTGATTTATGGGCTTATGGGGTAACTCCCGGATTGGACTTTGGTTATCGATTTGACCCGAGTTGACCAAAAGTCCACGCCTTAAGAAATTAATTAAAAGCCCATTGGACTTTAATTAAATTAATATTGGATATTAATCGGGCTTTGAGACCCGTAGCGATTAAATTTGGAATTTAAGTCGTAAAAGTTCGTTAATAAAGTGTAGTATTTAATTTGGAATTAAATAGCGAATTAGAATTGAATACATATTAAATTGGATTTAATGATGTAGTTTAATTTAATTCGAGAATTCGTACTTTGAGTACTTATTCGCAAAAACGAGTTTGACTCGAGCAAAATCAAATCGTTGTTTGAACATTGGATGATCACTAATTCATCAGATTAATTAATTTGATTATATTGATTGATAAAATGCTTGTGTGAATACATGGTTGCGATGCATGAATAATGTAAATTGGATGGATATTAGATGGGTGGGACAATTTTAGAAATTTTTGTAATAAATTGGATTTATTAATTGGACCTGCGTGTCCAGCCTTATACCTCTCTATTCTTTCTATTCTCTTCTCACCTATTCCCCTCAATGTAAATGAGGTTTCTTTAGAAGTGTAGTGTAACGGGTAGAAGTAAATACTTGTGCTAGCCTTATTACCGATCTAGGATCAATGTGTGAAATATCCATCCTCATATCATTATTATTTTATTCATATGCGCTTTATTATGTGTTTAGAATGCATGTTTAAGGGTGTATGATGATGAGACCTTAACAAAGATAATAAATTGGTTGCCAATTTGCACGTGAAAAACCCTCGCAAAATATTAAGCGTTTTTCCTTCCATTGAGTGATTCTCACTCAAGATCCGAGACTGGCAATGGCTTGTTGGCCAAAGTCAAGGCCTTTGTCCGTCGAGGATGTGTTTGAATCATGAAGGCTTTGTTCCATATCAGTGTCTTGTCCAAGTTGTGGTTTGTTTGCCAAATTCAAGACCACTTCTTGTCCATCGACATTGATTACGAAGCTTTCCATGGTCAATGGGTCACGCTTAACTGGGATCACTAAGTTTGTTGTGCCAAAGCCAAGGCTTAGTTGATTCAGAGGAAAAAGGTTAGGTAATACATTGGATGTATTGGCATATATAAGATATATGTTTCGGACTTGGATGTCCCCTTACCGGATCTAGGAATTGGATTGGATCCAATCGATCTTAGAGATCTACCTAGTTAATTATCATTCAATTTGTTGGCCAAAGTCAAGATTGTGTGATATTTAACGGGATCCTAGCCCACTAGGAAACACTGTTTCCCGAGTACTCGACAGAGGGTTAGAGGCTCGCCGAAAAATAGTGGGAGGCAATAATTGAATTTGCAATATTCGTTTAATTACTTGCCATACGCGCTCATTCAAATATCATTCGTCAAATAAATTAAATGTTAGTTGGACTAATATTTAAAATGTTGTTTTTAATAAATAGTTGGACTATATTCAAACTATTCATTTATAGTTGATTTTATAATTGGATTATAGTAATCAATATAATTGATTTTAATCTATTAAATTATAGTTGATTAAATAGTTGGACTATTGTAATCATTATAATAAATAGTACCGAAATCGTTGATTAAATAGTTGGACTATTAGAATCAAGATTCAATTGAAAGATCAACATTTAAAACATAATCCTAGGGAAAATGTATTTAATTGGTTTAATTTTCAAATTGGGAATTAAATTTCAGGATGGTCCTGGAAAAATAATAAGTTACTTTATTTGATAAAATAACGTATTATGCCTAAGCTAGGAGTTAAGCAAATAGTATAGCATAATCTTTAGAAGATTTATGTAATGATAACTTAAGTGCTTATTCCATTATACTTACCGTAGTAGACTCCTTAATTTCTGAATCAGAACTAAGGATTAGATCCTTAAAGTATGATACTGAAATTGAAGGATCTTCAAAGAATCTATCCTTTGATTTTAGAAGTACTAATATTGCAATAATAACTCTTGGAGAGTTAATGACTATTCTCAAGGAGATAAAGTCAAACTTTGCAATAAGGCAAATAGCGCAAGGCGCACCTTACTTCGATATTCTAGAAACCCGAGGCTTGGCCAAAGGCTTCTAGAATATGAAAAGGGCAAAGGAAAAATCATTATAATCTTATGGGAAGATAAATGACATATCCCAAAATGTCTGCTTAATTGTGGCAAACGGGATCGCGGAAGTGTGACTGCCGTTTGGACAAAGTAGACATGAAGGAGTTTGAAGAACGAGCAAGGCTCTGACTTCAAATATGTTTGTCGTATTATGTTCATTACTAGTATTAAAATTGGATTTTAAATACTTAGTGTGATACATAAATATATATTGATGTTCAGAATCTGTTTTGAACAGGATACTGACCTCAATTGAGATTTGATCTGCAAATTGGAAACGGGACGAAAGTCGCTGTTTTAATGTAACTAGTTTGACTAGAAACATTATCTCCATATCAGTGTTTAACCCGCTGCGGGTGAACCTTTATATTCTAGAACACTAAAGTGTTTCATTATATAAAGATGATATTGAGATAAACACATTAGATGTGAATAATAGAATTTATATTTTGAATATAAATAAATCTCAAATATATAACATGACAAACAAATAGCTCAAACTGATTTGATCAGATGAAACTAATTGTGGCATTGTTGTCTGGGACACAATTAAACAAGAATCATATATCCACACTTTCGAAGAGTGGGTACTCGGACTAATTTGATTCCATTCAAATAAAGTCTACGAATCTAGTTTATTGGGCAAAGTTCCTAAAACACTATTTACTTGGTAAAAGTGAAACTGCCACCGATCTGTTAGCCCGAGTTCATAAGTGAAGCAAATGGGCCCATGTCTATTTAGGCTAGATGTGGATATGAATATTTTGTGACCTATATGGATGTGGCATCGCGTTATGGTTATGTGTCTCTATAGAAACACAAATCGGAAACTTTTACAGTTTCGACACGAAATAGACAAACAGATCGGCTAAAGTATTAAACCATCACGGTTAGACCATGATGAAAATACTTGAGCAATAAGTTTCTAATATACTTGAAAGAGTAAAGTATTCTTTCAAATAGGACTCCTCCCGGAACACGTCAGTTTGACGGTGTGTCCGAACAGAGTAACCGAATTTTGTTGGACATGAAAAGGTTAATCATGAGTCGCTCTGAGCTACCATTTCCTTCAACGGATACACATAAACAGTGCAGAACTTATTTAGAATAAGGTTCCATAATTGTCTATTTGACAGATATCATAATAGATATGAACATGAAAGAAACTGGGTTTCACATTCCTGATCATTTGGGTATGCTAGGTATATGTTTGGATGATACCAAACTAGAACCCAAATTGGATAAGTGACAATTGTAGGTTATCCTAGGGATACCAAAAGTATTGTACTTATACAACTCACGAGAGAACAATTAGATTGTTGCTCACCATGCAGTTTTCCTAAGAGGAATACCGATATGCAGTGGTAAGTGGGAGGATAGTAAACCTCGATGAAAATCGGAGTGATACTGTTCCAGGCACCAGATCTTAATGGAACATAAATAGTTCATCAAGGATGAAACTAATCCAATAATTTTCGAATACACAAGAACCACGTATGTCAGAGAGAGTCGGAAAGCAACCTGGGGTATGTGTTTCTGATCTCAACTCATAAAGATGTCAATCTTATTGAGGCATACCAGCTGACTACGTATGAGGAAGTGATACAAGGTATCGACTCCCTATTATGACAAAGTGTCATGAGTCCGAAATGGATTTCATGTATATCAACTATGTTTGGAAACTGGTTGATGTACCGCAAGGCATTGTGCCTACTGGTACTTTATAAGTCTTTTAGGAAGACATACATGGATGGCAACATACCAACGTATAAAGCTAGGCTTTTAGCGGAAAGGTATCGTTATCAACATTGTGTTGATTACGATTCAACCTTTTAACTGCTGCCACGGTAAATCCATTTGGATAATGCTTGCTAATGCTGCATGTTTCATTTATGAAATATGGCAGCTGAACGGGAAAATCGCTTTCCTGAAAAAGAAACCTTTTGGATGATGTTTATAACATCTTGTCGGTTTTGTCGTACTAAAACTAGCAAACAAGGTTGCGGGTGATTCGATCCATGTTTGGATTGAAGCAAACATAGGTTCTTGGAATTTTCGTTTTGATGTAATCATAATTGTTTATGATTTAATTCAAAAACGAATAGATTCTTGTGTATATAAGAGGGTTAGTTGGAGCGCAAACTGACAGTGGATGTCCTATACAATAATGATAATGTATGTCATTTCTTGGAAATGATATTCCTATAAATAACTATCGGTGAAAGCTTGGCTTTTGAAAACTCTCCGTGGATAGTACATTGAAAAATGTACGCGACCTGGTGTCTCATATGCTTTGAGCATATGGATTCACCAACAGGCCAATCCAAGTGATAGTCATTGGATTGATGTTAAGAACATACTTAGTATCTTAGAGAACTAAGGATGTTGTCTTAGTCTAGGAAGAAGGAGAACTTGAAGTGACTGGGATCACTATATCAAGTTTCCTAAACCGATAAAACGACTATAAGTCGCAAACTGTACTACAAAGTTTGAATAACGGTACAGTAAGTTGGAAATCTTCCAAGCAAGATACTGTTACGGAATAAACAACAAATGCGGGTTATTGATTTAGCTGAGGCGGCAATAGAAGCCATTTGGATCGATAATAAATCTAATTAGATTAGAAATAATTCTGTTAGCAGCTGAGCTAGGCGTCAGCACAGGCTAAAGAATTAATGGTCTCATCAACGATCCAGATACATACTTCGATATTCATCTGATTCGTTTGGATCATACATCATGGCGATGTGATGATCGAATAAATCGCATCAGATGATAATCATGCAAATCCGCTGACGAAAGTCTTTTCTCAGCAGTTTGAGCCAACCGTACATAGTTCGGGTGTCAAGCACTCGAGTGACTGGCTATAGGCCAAGTGGGAGATTGTTGGACAATTATGACCCATAGCGTCACAATTTGTACAGATCATGGTGTTGTTGTACAAATTAACTATGTGACATAGGAGATTGCACTCTTATCATTTGTGATTCGATCACCTAAATGTATAAATGATGAGAGGTCCCTATGATTTGTTCCTGGACGGAGAATGATATGAGACAGTATCAGTCCACGAAGGATAAATCATTAAATATCCCTAGTCAGAGTATTATCGAGATAGGACATCGATAAATACGTAAAAGACTAGTATTACACTTGTGCGCGTTGTGAGGGCACAACATCATAGTTCCATATATTTGGGTATAGGATACTCATGCAAGTGTAATAGGAGGTTGTGTTTTACTGATGGTACGGGAAATAGCTTCGCTCTGGATAGACCCCCTCGGAATTCCATTGGGAGTATGACTATGTGTCTATGGAAGTCCGAAATCAGGGTAGGTGTATTTGGTCTTAACCTGAGACTTGCACCGCTAATACTTGCGACAATCAATATACTTTGGTTGAGGTCGTCCAGGGCTTTAACAGGTCTGTGTACACCAATACTGGGTATATTGAGAATCGTAGTGTGTTGGGTGTGATGTCAAGACGAAAGTGTCACTCCAGTCATATGGAGATGATGGTCACGTAGGATACGGGTCTGGTTCTCTTAAATGCTGCAGCTATCGGGATAAAATGACAAGGCCATGTTTATCCGATTATAGAGACTAGTTACCAGATATCCGACATGTGCTTCGTACGGGGTAGACACAATTCCACCCCTAGGCCTAGCACGTGATCATCTGATACTGGACAGAAATACGCAATACTACGTATACTACGCCTGATACAGATCCTTTATTCTTGTAAGGATATTTTTGGAGAATTGGGTAGGCATGGCGCTTTGCTAGAGGCCAACCTTGTCTTGTAAATCAGTATAAACGTAGTACGAGGTACTTACGTGTTCGGATAGTCCGACGACCGAATTTACTGCCAACATATCCGAGGATCTCATGGGTCGCTTCCCAAAGATTCACCGATGACGTATAACTCGCACTCTAAATTAATCTTGGATTAATTAGAAGAGAGAGAAAATTAATCTGGGATTAATTGCGGAGATATTTTACCTGGGATAAAATATCAATTAAAGACAGATAATGATTAATTTGGAATTAATCGATTAATTAATATATTCGATATATTAAACGAAATTGGATTTCGACGCGGAATTAAAATTAGATTTTAATTCGGGCGTACAAATTAATTTAGAATTAATTTGTTAGCGATGTGAATAGTGATTTTGCTAGGCGTAATCATTTAATTACGACGCAACGGAAAATTCGTTAATTTGGAATTAGCGAACCCGAGCCCGAGATTATTTGCGAGCGCATTCGCATTTCGAATTCGAGTGCGGCACGCAAGTCAAATCAAGCGTCAAATCACTATTCGCATCTAGCGTGACATCATTCGTCAATCAAGTGATGGATGTTTTTCACTTTGAGTGATTGACGTAAGTCACTATTCATGATTGATGGAAGTGATGTGAATGGTTGGTGCCATTTATGGCTTTAATTGTATGCTTTTTGAAAGCCAAATTCATGTGAAATGAATTTGAAATTCAAATTAGTGTATAAGATACACAAATTTCACAAACCAAAAACAACTCTCTCTTCTCTCTTTCTCTCTACTCTTCACGCCCAAGGGGTAAAATAAACCTTCTGGTTTGCTGTGAACTACCGTGAGTAGTGGGAAGCTAGAGTGGGATTTTATGGCAAAATCTCAAGTGCTAGCACACTTACGAGACATGCGAAGGTGATAGGGAAGTCCACCCATGAGCCGGGAATCGTTCGACGAAGCTTGGAGCTTGAAGAAGGACCCAAACCGAGCCAAACCAGTGAGCTTCACACAGCTCACTGCCGAACTAGTGGAGAGGCAGAATCTGAAATTTTTGTTGCCTCTGCGTCGCTCAACCGCTCTATGTAAGTATTCCGCAACTTCTTCGATTTGTATTCGCACTTGATTCATGCTTATTATTGATCTTGGGACCTTAATTGAAACCAACACGAATGCCGCACGAACACCCACGGTAAATAGGCCATCTTTCAGCACATCTCATGCACGGTTACTCATTTTGTCATTTACCTTTTTGATTGTTCATGTTCTCGCAGTTAGTTATTTATTATGTTCACAAGATCACATGTTCGTTTCCATGATGCATGTTTACACGATAGTTATCTACTTATGCTTCCGCGTTCATCCATTCAACATGTTCATGGAGTTATATGATTGCCGTTATTCCGATTTACTTTCATGCGTGATTGTACAATTATTATCCACTGGCATGCCTATGATCAAATGTAATGTGCTTATGACATTGTATGCTTGCCGTATTTAAATTCATCTTTATGCATGCAAATTGGGACATAGATTATATGCAAATAGGTTGTATGCAAATTCGGACATAGATTATATGCAAATAGGTTGTTTGCAAATTCGGACATAAGTTATATGCAAACTTAGATATGAGCCTTGTACTCATGCATGGGAACTTAGGAGTAAATTATGCTTGGAAATAAATGTTGCTTAGGCTTGGTTAAATTATTGCACAAATCATTTCATTACAAGTGGCATAAGTAAGAGACCATTCCGAACCCAACGGTTTGAGGTCTTCTATTGCGAGGGTTGAGTGTGACCTTAAATCTTTGTCCCGGTTCACACTGGGTGGCGACTCCATTATTCTCCGGTTTAGTCCCCCGCGGGCTACTCCGTACTCCCAACCGTGCCGCGAGTCCGGAACAACATGCGTCGCCCAGTTCTTGTGTTCCCACACTACCTAGTTAATTATCATACAATTTATTGGCCAAAGTCAAGATTGTGTGTTATTTAACGGGATCCTAGCCCACTAGGAAACAAGGTTTCCTGAGTACTCGACAGAGGGTTAGAGGCTCGCTGAAAAATAGTAGGAGGCAAGTATTAAATTTGCAATATTCGTTTAATTACTTGCCATACGCGCTCAATCACATTTTTTCGTCAAATAAGTTAATTATTAGTTGGACTAATATTTAAATCGTTGTTTTATAATAAAACAGTTGGACTGTATTCAAACTATTCATTTATATTTGGTTATATAATTGGATTATAGTAATCAATATATTTGATTTAATTAATTATAGTTGATTTTATAATTGGATTATAGTAATAAATATAATTGAATTTAACCTATTATATTATAGTTGATTAAATAGTTGGACTATAGTAATCATTATAATAAATAGTACCTAAAATCGTTGATTAAATAGTTGGACTATTAGAATCAAGATAAATTGAAAGATTAGTGTTTAAAACATAATTCTGGGTGAAAATGTCTTTAAACGACTTTAATTTTCAAATTGGGAATAAAACTTCAGGATGGTCCTGAAAACTAAGAAGTTACTTTATTTGATAAAATAAGATCTTAGGCCTAAGCCCGGAGTTGAGCAAATAAGTAGAACATGATATTTGGAATAATCATGTAATGATAACTTTAGTGCTTAATCCATTAAGCTTGCCAAAGAGACTCCTTAATTTCTTAATCAGAACTAAGGTTAGATCCTTAAAGTATGATAAAGAAATTGAAGGATCTTCATAGATCTATTATTAGATCTTAGAAAAACTAAATTGCAATAATAAACTCTTGGAGAGTTAATGACTATTCTCAAGGAGACAAAGCCAAACTTTGCAATAGGCAAGTAGCGCAAGTCGCACCTTACTTCGATATTCTAGAAGTCCAAGGCTTGGCCTAAAGGCTTCTGGGGTGTGAAAAGGGGCAAAGGCAAAATCATTATAATCTCCTGGGAAGATAAAGGACATATCCTAAAATGTCTGCCTAAATTGTGGTAAACGGGATCGCGGAAGCGTGACTGTCGTTTGGACAAAGCAGACATGAAGGAATTGAAGACGAGCAAGGCTCTGACTTCAAATATGTTTGTCCTTAATATGTTCACTACTAGTATTAAAATTAGATTTTAGATACTTAGTGTGGTACATAAATATGTACTGATGTGCAGAATCTGCTATGAGCAGGATACTGACTTCAGATTGAGATTAATCTGCGAATTGAAAACGGGACGAAAGTCGCTGTTTTAACCGTAGATACCTAATTTTAGGAACTACCATTCGGGTGTGTACTTAAATTAGGAAAGTGTTAAATGTAACTAGTTTAACTAGATACATTATCTCTATATCAGGGTTTAACCCGTTGCAGGTATACCTTTATATTCTAGAACACTAAAGTGTTTTATTTTATAAAGATGATATTGAGATAAACACATTAGATGTGAAAAACAGTATTTATATTTTGAATATAAATAAATCTCAAACGTATAACATGACAAACAAATAGCTCAAACTGATTTGATCAGAAGAGACTTATAAGTGGCATTGTTTTCTGGGACACAATCAACAAAACTCGTATATCCACACTTTCGAAGAGTGGGTACTAGGAAAAATTTGATTCCATTCAAATAATGTCTACAAATCTAGTTTATTGGGCAAAGTGCCTAAAACACTATTTACTTGGTAAAAGTGTAAATGCCATCGATCTGTTAGCCCTTGTTCATAGTGAAGCAAGTAGGCCCATGTCTAGCTAGGCTAGAGGTGGATATGAATATTTCGTGACCTTTACGGATGTGGCATCGCGTTATGGTTATATGTTTCTTTTGAAACACAAATCGGAAACTTTTAGAGTTTCGACACGAAATAGTCAGACAGATCGGCTAAAGTATTAAATAGTCACGGTCAGACCATGATGAAAATACTTAAGCAATAAGTTTCTTATACATTTGAAAGAGTATAGTATTCTTTCAATGAGGACTCCTCCCGGAACACTTCAATTTGACGGTGTGTCCAAACGGAGAAACCGAATTTTGTTGGACATGATAAGGTTAATCATGAATCGCTCTGAGCTACCATTTCCTTCAACGGATACGCATAAACAGTGCAGAACTTATTTTGAATAAGGTTCCATGAAAATCTGTTAGACAAAATTCATATTAGATATGAACATGAAAGAAACTAGGTTTTCTCATTCCTGATAATTTGGGTATGCTAGGCATATGTTTGGATGATACCAAACTAGAACCCAAATCAGATAAGTGCCTAAGTTGTGGGTTATCCTAGGGAAACCAAAGTATAGTACTTATACAACTCACTAGAGAACATGTTGGTTTAAATCTAGGTCCCAAGATCAAACAAGACATGAAAATCATGCATGAATACACCAACGAAGATAGCGGAATACTTACATTGGTTGGTTGAGTCGAATCGAAGACAATGAAGCCAAAAAACGCACTGCCATGGACGCCCATTGCATGCAGTCCACTGCCTTCTGTCTTCAGTTTTTAAGCTGCGAAATGGAGCTCCTGATTTCGTCGGACGGATCCCGGCTCATGGTCGAACCTCCCTACCACCTTCGCAAGACTTGTAAGTGTGCTAGCACTTGAATTTTCACCATGAAAACCCACTATTGCTTCCCTATTGTTCACGCCCAAACTGGTTCAAAACCAGTGAAGAAAATGGCTTTGTACGTGAGAGAGATGAGAGATAAAATGTGTTATTTACTTAATAAAATGTAAAGCAAAATTGATTATATATTTTCCAAGAATAAAATAATCAATTTTTCATTTAACTTTATCAAATAAAATCAATTAAATATTGGAGCCAAAACCAAAAAGTTTTTCCCTCCAAAATGCTTTTACACTTTATGTCAAGTCCATCATTATTCATATCACCTTTATTAAAGTGACATGATTGTAGGGGTATTTAGGGGCAGAATCCGGTAACGCAGCGGAAGCGGCGGAAGATCGTATCTTCCGATTTCAAAACTTTTTCTCGGATTAATTAAATAAACATATTTATTTAATTATCCAATAATCAAATTATGAAATAAAATTCAAATAAATCATATTTAAGTGAATTTACCAAATTACCCTTACTTTAGTATTTTGTCCATTTTAGTCCGAAATTGATCTAATCAATTTTGAATGATTCTAAATCATTTCTAAGATGAACTTAGCATGTTCAAAACATCAAAACACCAAAAGCACCAAAATCCCAAATTTTGTAATCCTTGGCCGAATGCACCTCCAAGGTGCCATTTTGTGCACTTTGTCATTTCATGCATCAAAACACATCAAGATGTAATCCAATGAACATGAAACTTTATATGCATCATATACACATCCAAATACACAACATATATGAAAACCCCCAAATTTGGAATTGGTCATGAACCCTAATTTTTCAATTTCTTCAAATTGGACAAATTAGACCAAATTGGTTAAATCAACTACTTCAATCATGTTTCTTCCATCCAATCAAAGTCTCAACACAATGAAACAACTCAAGATCAAATCTAGGTCATCTAAGAATGGGTCAACAACTCTAGATTAGCAACATGGTTTCCAAAACCTTAAAAGAAAGCTTATAACTACAATAGTCACAACATTCCTTCATCATACATGCACAACACTTCCATCAAAACTTCCATCAACAAAAACACAAGGAATAAAGAAAGAAATAACCTAAGAACATCATATGTTAAAGCCTAGATCCTAAGGAACATTTTCCTTTCTAATAGCACGTTGGAAAAACTCACTAAAATCCAAGCTTTCTTTGATTTCTTCTTTCTTTCTCACAAGCTTCCTTTGCTTCCATTAATGGAGTTTTTCTTTAAAGTGTATTAGGTTCACAATGAAATGAAATGAAAAACAATATATACTTGTATCAAAGATGCCTTGGCCGAAATTCACCAAACCAAATACAAGTTAATTAATTTCAATTTCATTTCACCTTACATTTGATCAACATGATAAAATATCTTAATAACACTTTATAGATATTTAATTAAGTCAACAAATGCAACTAAGAAAAATATATCTCTTATATATTTAGTGTATTGGCCGAAATTAAAAGAAAATAAAGGAAAAAGATATTTTTATTTTTCAAACAATTTTGAACAAATATCTTAAGAAGTCAAAATCAATTTGACAACCTTTTCCTTTAATGTAAAGTCAAACATTTACACTTATAATCATTTCCTAAATTATCATTTGGTGATATATTTATATTTTAATTATATTAATCATTTAACATTAAATAATTAAATAATTAATTAAATACAAATATATCAAATATATGTATTATATTTACTTTAAATATCTCAAATACATATATTAATGATATATGTCAAATACCTTTATTTGACTATTTATTAATGTGTATTTAATAATATCATATATTAAATACAAATACACATTAATTAGGAAATGACGGTTCGGCCCGTTCGCATGTATTTTTCGTTTAACGATTAAACGATTTATAAATAATCATCATTATTCATAATTGTTGCTCTAGTGCTCTACGAGTATGTTTCATTATTGAGACTCTCTAGATTCAGGTATATCCGTCATGAAATCCAATTTCATGTACATAATCTATCCACCCGTAGATTATGACGATCACGGATAAACTAGCTGAATCATACAGGTCGAGGTCATTGCATACGTATAATCCCTCCGTCACAGGTATCCAGATAATCCCAGAGATATAGATGTAAACGTCAAATCTCTATAGGTATTATCTCGTCGACGTATCTATTAGCAATCTTTAAATAACACTCGGAACTTACTTCCGATGTTTACTGTGGCCACAGATTTAACAGACTGCTAAATATATATATGGACTACCTATGCTCTGTACACAGAACTGACGAATCCTATCTTGACACACACAGGATATCCTGAGGATCGGTCCACACCCAACGAACAGGCGGAGGTCTGATCTAAATAGATCGGTGACGTGACTGTCATCTAAGTGTGGAGGATGTCTCATACATCCACAGTGGTGTCTCAAGTCGAATGACCACTATGCTACTCAACCCGAGAAGATTCTCATTGACGTTGGCGTACCATCCATTAAGAATCTTCGGTGAGCCGTTCAGTGTTTATCCACTATAAACACCTACACGTCTATACGAGTCTCCATAGACTCATGGTTCATTGAGATAAACCATCGGACCAAGTCTCGATATACGACATGTACTGGTCTCAACGGATTTGACTAACCGACCCGTGTTAGCAAATCTTGACCAGGAACTATGTTTGATAATATTCATGTAGCAGTGACACTTCCCAATGTCAATTACAAACTAACTTTGTAACTGTGTACTGCATTATATATTATCGGGCCTTTGTCTAATATATTCATATCACTAAACCACATTTAGTTTCAATCTAATCGTAATCAGATCGAATACGTATATAAGAACAAGAGGTGCAACCATAAATAACTAATATTATGGAATAAGGGGATGTTCGTATTCATGAATCAGACATAAATACGGTCCGGATTGGCGCTCTGAGCACCAACCCCAACAATTTCTCCCACTTGCTCTAGTGCCAATCCACGGTATCATATACACGTCTCAATGTGTATCATATGAACATGGCTCTCAAAAGCTCACCAGTACTTAAGAGGCAAGAAACAAGTCCGCTATGAAATATTGAGTTTGTCAAACAAACTCCATCGTTTCCCATAGTCAGCATCATTCATATTTTGTAGAATCTAAATTATACATTAATATGAAATGGATGCTATATCTGTATTATGCTACAGCTACTAAGTTGTCCAAGTATTTAGGGATCAAATCCAAAATACTATGAGGACAACCGCAAGCAAACACCAATTTAAAACTTCTATTTTAAAAGGTCACTATGCAACTTCATAAGTCAATACTTCAAAAGTTGCATTTGATTCCACTAAAAAGTAGAATCCTTCGTGACACTCCCACTGCATTATTTGTGACTCTTTATGACGTAGACTGTCTAACGTCATAATTAGTATCAAAACTAATATGACCCTAATGGTTGCAGACTGTATTCTCCATGAATTAGAAACTCGTTCTTAATATCTCAAAGATCACAAAGAACGTGTTTCAAGATCCATCATATGGTCTATAAGATGTCAAAATAACTCGTAACAATTACGATTAAATCGACATCGATAATCGCATATAATAAAGTATTCACTATGTCATCATCAAATGATACATAATATTGTTTAGACATTCTAATCAATATCTCTTTCGAAAAAAGGAATCATCATTTACGAAAGATGAATACTATGTATAAGACATACAATAACTGTCGAACAGTTATACTAACTGTCATACAGATAGCCTTGTTATGTCCTTCATTAGATCATATCTAATGTACGACTAATAGGGGTATCTCACAAGTCTCCAAGTTTCATATCATATATAAAACTTTATATCAAATATAACAGAGACTACTCCCACTGCTTTCATGGAGTAAAGAAGACTTAGGTAAATCTTTTACCTTACAAACATCTCATTATTACTATAATAATGACAATGTCGTTAAGATAATATAACACTAGAAAGTAATCTATACTCTCCCACTAACCCCTTTTATCACATATGTATTCTATATACTTTGACAAGATCAGACAATGTGACGATATCAAAAATAGAGAACACATATTTCTGGAAGACTAATCTGAGTCTACAATAGGCTCTATAAGCTAGCACACTAAACTGCGATATCAGCAGAACACAAACTCTAGGGCCATTTCAGAATGAACTCTTCAAATAAGGAAATCACAATTGATCTCTTATCTGAATAAGTCATCCAAAAACGCCACTTTGCATTCTTTAGCTAAAATATACAGTTTATTATCAACATTAACCAATATATCTTTAATTGTTCATTTAGTGTGACTAGAGATAAGTTTTCTCAGAATCTACAATAGATTGCTGAGTATAACTTTTCTCACTGTCATACTGTAAAGGTCAAACCTTTAATAAGCTCACAATGCTTTCGCTGCGCAAACAATTAGCACATATCATGAACTAATTCATAATGAAAGCTTAATCAAGTTCAAAACTTGATCGTAGTAAACTATGAACAATCTTAGATCTAAGGTTCAATGGTGAACTTCCAGAATTGATATCAAATATCGCTTCCATTACAAGTTATAGGATAATTTTTCTTCAATAAGAAAACAACGGAACCATTAAGTATCAAATACTCGTGAATGATTCTGTTATCCTATTGGACTTGTACGGAAGATGTATAAGGGTTGTTTCATCTTATTAATTACGTAGTTCATTTATAATTTATCATTCTCACATTTGACTTCAATAAGTCAAGTCTTTTCTACAATAGTTAACATCTAATGTTACACACCAAGTAATAAAACGATTTTATTACTTAGAATTGTAGGAAAGATATTCTATTAAATAGAATACAATATTCTATTAAACAGAATAAACGATAAACTTTTACTTATACCTCCGAGGTGTAAGTAATTTCCATTATATAACTATTATATAAAAGAAAGATTGAAATCTCAAACTTTTCAAGATTCAAATTTTCTACCTATACATATCATATATACAACTGTAGAAAATAATGGAACATTAATTAAAGAGATGAATTAGTGTTACTGGAGTATAACCCCAAGAGTATTGAAACTAATTCGGTAACTTTCAATATCAGACGAATCAAATCATATAAGATTCGATTGCTCCCACTACTCAATTCCATCAAGATGGAATCGTGGAAGAACAATATTGAATATGAATCATATTCACTAAATAACCTTAGAACTAATTGCTTTAAATTCATACGTTTGATCGTATCAAAGATCTTTGAACAGTTCAAAGACCTGTTATGAATTTTGAGGATAGAATTCTCTAAAACCTTTAGATTGAATATATTTGAACAAGTCAAAAATGTTCAATCTACGTTTCATCAGAACGGATTGAAAGTACTTGATACTTTCAAGACTTTCAATATGTGTTCCTTCAGAAACACGTAACTAAGTTATGACAATTCATCAACTAAGTTACGAAATAAAGAAAACTACCTTAAGCAATTATTATTTATAAAACTACATACATCCAATGTATCAGTTAAATAAATTTGGTGGTCCAATGACAATCATTGGTTAAACAAGATCTTAATCACTTTCCTGAATACAATATTCATTAAATGGATAAGGATGTGTAGTGTGATCTAGTATCAACCATCATTTACCATACGGAATAAGCATCCGATGCTTAAGTGATTAAACTCATAAAGCACCGTTCTAAATTATTTACTTTACCGAATAATTTCTCTTTATGTTTATCTCTACGTCAATGACACTACTAGTTATTATAAAATATGTAACAGTTGTTTATAAAGAACAAGTGACTATCCAATAGTCGCAAGTTCCGATATCAAATATCAAAACAATCGTTAACCAATATTTCAAATAACTAGACGGGAGATCTGGTATCCAATACCTATAGTTGTAGTATTGTGAAAATCGATATTTTCTGTACACAAATATACGCATCTCCTTTCTTTAGCTTTACTATTTGCATTCAACTATTCACAACAATTGTAAATAACTGATTAGCAAATTGTGTCATACATATTACCTCTAAAGGTAATTAAAGCTAAGAAACGTCATTACTAGATAAACAAATACCTAATGGGGCTTTCTTAATGCAAGTCAAGAATCTCGAGACATGAACTAATTCAAGTCAATTCTTACTGCATAAGAAATTATTCTCTATAAAGTATTATATCCTAAAGGGATATCTATCTAGATTATCTGTTATGACTTAGAAACTAAGTCATTAACCATCTTGATTTTTCTGAAGAAAATCAGAACAACAGTTCCCGATGGTCTAGGTAATCTAATAATATCATGTAATTTTCTCTCTCTTCTATATAATCCCAGATTATTCAAGAGTGCGAGTTGTGCGTCATCGGTGGATTATCGGGAAGCGACCCATGAGATCCCCAGATAAGTTGGCAGTAAATACGGTCGTCGGAGTATCCGAATCACGTACGTACCAAGTACTATGTTCTACCGATTTACGAGACAAGGTCGACTCCTAGCAAAGCACCAAGTCTTCCCAATTCTCCGGACATATCCAATTAAGAATATCAAAGATCTGTTATCAAGCGTAGTATACGATTGTATTGTGCATATCGCGCCCAGTATCAGATAGTCACATGCTAGGGCTGGGGCTGGATAAGTGTCTGCCCCGTCCGAAGCACATATCGGATGTCTGGTAACATAGTCTCTATAATCGGATAGTTATGACCTGGTCACATATCCCGATTGGTTGCGCAACACTCAAGAGCACTAGTACCGTATCCAGCGTGACATCATCTCCATAATGACTGAAGTGACACTTCCGTCTCGACATCACACCCAATACACTACGACTCTTGATAAACCCAGAAGTGGTGTACGCAGAAACGGTTAAAGCCTGTACCACCAAGACCAAAGTTTATCGATTATCATAAGTATTAGCGATGTAAGTCTCAGGTTAAGACTATACACACCTACCTTGATTTCGGCCTCCCATAGACACATAGTCATAATACCAATGGGATTCCGAGGGGTCTATCCAGAGCGAAGCTGTTTCCCGTACCATCAGTGAAACACTACCTCCTATCGCACTTGCATAAGTATCCAATACTTATATATATGAGAAACTATGCCGTTGTGCCCTCACAACGCACACAAGTGCAATACTAGCCTATTCCGCATTATCGATGTCCAGTCTCGATAATACTACGGCTAGGGATATTTAATGATTAATCATTCGGGGACTGATACTGTCTCATATCATTCTCAGTCCAGGAACTAATCATAGGGACCTCTCTTCATTTATATATATATTTATGGTGATCTAATCACAAATGATGAGAGTGCAATTTCCTTGTCACATAGTTAATTTGCTACAACAATACAATGATCTGTGCAAATAGTGACGCTATGGGTCATTTTGTCCAACAATCTCCCACTTGGCACATAGCGAGTCATTCAAGTGTCCTACACCCGAACTATGTACGGTTCGCTCAAATTGCTGAGGAAAGATTTTCGTCAGCGGATTTGCTTGATTATCGTCTGACGCAATTTATACGATCATCACATCGCCACGATGTATGATCCGAACGAATAAGATGATATAAAAGTATATATCTGGATCGTCGATGAGACCTTTAATTCCTTAGCCTGTGCTGACGCCTAGCTCAGCTGCTAAAAGAACTATATCTAATCTAATTAGATTTATTTTCGATCCAAATGGCTTCTATTGCTGCCTCAGCTGCAGCAATAATCCGCTTTTGTTGTTTATTCGGCAACAGTTATCTTGCTCGGAATATTTCCAGCTCACTGTCCCGTTATTCAAACTTTTATATACCTCAGTATTTAATTGTTTAGAAACTTGCAAACGCGGTGATCCCAGTCACTTCAAGTTCTCATCTTTCTCCATAGTTTAAGACAACATCTTTAGTTCTCTAAGATACTAACAGATGTTCTTAATCTTCAATCCAGTGACTATCACTTGGATTGACCTGATTGTGACTCCATATGCTCGAAGCGTATGAGACACCCTATCAAGTACATTTTAAATGTATAATTTCCCAGAGAGTGTTAACAACTCCAAATCTATCCCAGTAGATCTTTATTCCTTGAATAAAGGTTGTTACTCCCCAGAATTCTACGGAGAATTTCTATTGAAAGAATATCTATGAAAGCCAAGCTTTCAGCAATGCTTTATTGGAATTTCACTGTCAGTGCGCACTCCCACTAACCTCCTTATATACACAAGAATTATTTCGTTTTGATTCAAATCATAAACCATTATGATTATTTCAAAACGACAGTTCCAAGAACCTTATGCTTGCTTCAATCCAAACATGGATCGAATAACCCGCAAACCTTGTTTGTCGGTTATTCAAAATCGTCAGGATGTTGTAAACATCCTCCAAAAGGTTTCCTTTTCAGGAAAGCGATTTTGATCTACAACTGACTCATTTCATCAATCAAAATGAAACACGCAGTTTTCAACAAGCATCTTCAAAATGGATTTACCATGGCAACAGGTAAAAGATTGAACCGTTATTAACACAATGTTGATAACGATACCTTTCCGTCAAAAGCCCAGCTTTGTACGTTGGTATGTTGCCTTCCATGTATGTCTTCCTTGAAGACGTTTAATGTACCAATAGGCACAATGCCTTGTGGTACAACAACTAGTATCCAAAATAGTTGTTATACATGGAATCCATTTCGGACTCATGGCACTTTGCCATAATAGGGAGTCGATACCTCGTATATCACTTCCTCAAAACGTAGTCGGATGGTATACCTTCATAAGATTGACATCTTTATGAGGTTAGATCAGAAACCCATACCCTAGGTTGTTTTCTGACTTTATCCGATCTACGAAGTTCTTGTGTATTTGAAGATTAAGGTACAGATTCATCATTGATGAACTGTTCGTGTTCCATTAAGGACTTCTTGCCTAGAACAATATTACTCTGATTTTCATCGAGTATCACTATCCTCCCACGTTCCACTGCATATCGGTATTCCCTCAGGAAAACCGCATGGTGAGCAACAATCACATTGTTCTCATGTGAGATTTTAAGTACTATACTTAAGGTTTCCCTTAGGATAACCTATATTGGCACTTATCCAATTTGGTTCTTAGTTTGGTATCATCCAAACGTTATGCCTGGCATACCCAAATTATTAGAATGAGAACCATGTTTCTTTCCTATTCATATCCTATATGATATCTGTCAAACAGATTTATA